>QFDD01004383.1:0-19684 GCA_006871305.1 Vachellia collinsii | reverse complement strand
TATTCATTAAATAGTCAAATATTAAATAACCTTTAAAATTCCCGCAAAGGTTATTTTTGTCATTTTAACTTAAACCAGGCCTCAATTACTGATCAGTGAATTTTTCTCTATCTTTTGGGGCTCTGAATAATTTTCTGATATCTTGGTCAAACTTTGACCAAAATACCCTTTGACTTTTTCAAATTTGCCAAAATGCCATTACTTTTCCAAATTGACCGTTTTACCCTTACTTTTTCTACATTTTGGAAAATGACATTTTCACCCCTCTTTTTCTTTATACTTCCACATTTACTCCTTCCTTTCACTCTCCAGACCTTTAATCGCTCTGTAGCGATTTGTTTAGCCTTCATTTTTAATTACAGAAATTGAGGATATTACACTCTTTGCATTGATGCTTTGTTATTTTGTCTTGTTATTTTGTTGCTTTGCATTTTTGTTGCACTCTGAACTATAATTGTATTTTAATAGTTAATGATCATTTTTGTTATCTTCTATAATTGTTTTCTGTTAATGATCATTTTTGTTATTCATTAGTTTTGTCATCATCAAAAAGGGGGAGAATGTTGAGATAATGTTTTGATGGTGACAAACATGTTTTTGCAGCAATTATGATTTAGTTTTTCAAAATTCAATGTTTTTCACAAGCACTCTCTATGACACTCGAGTATTGGTGAAAATGTTGACAATACAACTCAATACTCGAGTATCGTTGAACAAAATTAGTTTCCAAAACTCAACACTTTCAATGGAACTTGAGTTTCGGTAAAACATTTTGATAACACTCGAGTATTGAGTCCCAATATTCAAGTATCGATGGCCAAATCAATTCTCAAATTTCAACACTTTCAATAGGACTCGAGCATTGGTGAAAGTACTAACAATACTCAAGTATTGATTGTCAATACTCGAGTGTCGAGGGACAAAATTGATTTCAAAACAAAACACTTTCAAAAACACTCAAGTACTCATAAAAGTATTGTCAATACTCGAGTAATGCACAACAATACTAGAGTATCGAGATGTTAAAGTCATATTTGAAATTCAATACTTTCATAAGAAACTTGAGTATTCACAAGAGTATTGATAATACGCAAGTATTGTGAAACAATACATGAGTATCGAGCTTAAAACCTTTTCTCTAAACTTAATACTCCAAAGGACACTCAAGTATCAAAGGAAGTGCTTGCTCTAACTCTCAAAACTTGAGTATGGGTTCACAGAACTCAAGTATCGAGAGTCAATCAAGGAATTGCCTTTAGGAGAATTCATTAAAACTCGAGTTTTGATTTCTAATACTTGAGCAGTGAAAATAGTTTTGTACATACTCAAGAATCATTGAAAGTATTATTAACAAATTGCCTCATAAACACTCGAGGATTACTGGAAGAACTCGAGTATTGACAACACTCTCTAGTTTTATCTTCAACACTCGAGTATCAACAAAAGTGTTTCTATATTTCATATAAATACTTCCTTGAAAACTTGAGTATATCTTAAAAGTATTATAAGCACTCGAGTATCTTCAATATAACTATAGTATTCCAATTTGTACATACTCAATAATCATTGAAAGTATTTTTAACAAATTGCCTCACAAACACTTGAGGATTACTGGAGGAACTCGAGTATTGACAACACTCTCTAGTTTTATCTTCAATACTCGAGTATCAACAAAATTGTTTCTATGTTCATACCAATACTTCCTTGAAAACTGAAGTATATCTTAAAAGTATTATGAGCACTCAAGTATCTTCAATATAATCGAGTACTCCAACATAACAATGAGAAAAGACTGAGTTACTTTGGCAACAACACTAGAGTATTGAACATTCATACTCGAGCAATCCTTTTACTGACAGTGTTGCAGATTTTCAGAAACTCATCGTTATTCACAATCTTTCTTCCTTTATACTTCATTTATTTGAATTCATTCTACAAACATAAAAGCTCAATTTTCCCACTTAACAACTAGGAATGGGTCGTTTGATTGCTTCATCGGAATACACTCAATGGACAAAAAACTTAGGACACAGCCATACCATGTGTTAGAAGCATTTAATGCACCATGATTGAATAATGAAGTTGAGAGTAACGGAAACAAAACTCTTCCTAATGGATATTTATTACTGCTCAACTATAAATTGAAGAACATTCAAAAGGAGAAAAGAAGAGAATGCACCTACTGAGAAATAGCATTTACTGATCATTCATCCTCTTCCCCTGTTTTTATTCTCTCCGTCATAAATACTTCAGTGTTTAGCATTCAATTCTCTTGAGAGAATATTCTTATTCAAACATGTGACTCTATGAGTATTATTCAAGATTAGAGAATCTTGAGTGGGTTAGTGAAAAATATGAAAAAAAGGGAAGTGACTTCTTGTTGTATTGAGCCAGAGAGGGGAAAATTTTTCTTCCTTTTGATTGTAAAGTGATAACTCATCGATATTAGTGAATTTGGAAAGCTCAGAGGAATATGAGGACTGGACGTAGGTCAGGTGGACCGAACTAGAATAAATCTGTGTGCATCTTTCTCAACTATCTAATTAGACCAATTCACCCCCTCTTGGTCAAATCCTATTCTTACACTTTCTAGAAATGCTCTTTTGGCAATTTCTTGTAAAAACCCTATTACTAGGGTTTACTATCCTTTCATTTTCGTTCAGGTAATTTGTTCATTACTTAATCCTAAAACCAATTTTATAGGCACATCATTCTTAAATTAATTTTCCCCAATTATTATATACTTATTTGAGGCCTCTTAGTATTTATAATTATGATTTTTGGCTAATAATTCCTTAATATGCCAAATAATAAATATTTACTCAAAGTTCCTTTTAAGGCAATTTTTTCTACTTTAACCCCAATTTTGACTCAAATATATTTTGAAGAATTACTCTCTTCATTTATAGGCCTCTAGGGCAATTTTTTGATATCATGGTGAAAATTACCAAATTGCCTTTTGTCAAATGAACTTCTTGAAAAAATACACTTTTGCCACTATTCAATTTGGCAAATATATAAGGCATACTCGGAATTTCTACTATTTTATCTGGCCTTTAACTAACCTTTGATTACATATTTGGCCTTATTTTCTTAATACAGAAAATTTGAATATTACCATAAGGATTTGATTTATGATTTTTATAATTATTTTATATTTCTCCAAGCTCTATATAAATTTCTAAGGTTACAAGTTGTACTCAACTTTTATTAATTTGAATAATAACTGATATTATCTTGCCTCCTCCTCATTTCTTATATCTTTCTTCTCTCCTCCCTCCTCTCCTTTCTTTTCTATCTCTTCCCCTTACCTATTGTAGATCAATTTGGTATTATAGTCAGCTGCTCTACATTGCCATCACTGCCAAGCTCCCCAAAAAATCACAAATTCTTATTTTTTGAAATCCAAAAAACAAAATGCACATGTTGGCTTGCAACTGATGATTTTGCAAGAAATTCCCAAAGGATTTCAAAAGTGTATATGAACCTATGTGTGTAAACAAAGTTGAAGATACTATATATGTAACATCTCAAAGTTCCAATTTGAGGATTAAGGATAATTAAGTGTGGTTAAGATTAATTAAGCTTGATCATGACTGATTTGAAGATTAAGGTATAATTTTGAGTTAGGCAAGATGTTAGGAGTTTTTGGGGTGCTTTATGGCTAGGTGTTGGGAATGGCTTTCTAGAGCCATTTGCTGCAGTGAAAATGGGAGTTCACCAAGGATAATGGAGGCTTTGATGGTGAATGACTCTTTATGTTGTTCGCCTTGGCAAATGGTTGCTCTATGTCATTTGCCGTAACAAAGGGATGGTTCTCCGCGATGAATGTGTCATGCCAGCATAAAAGCCTTACTCTTCGTGTCATTCATTATGGCAAATGGTGCTATTGGCCATAACGAATGGTCACTGTGTATTATTATGATGTTCGTGATATCATTTGAAAAAAGCGAGAGTCTTGAGTTGGGGCATAATTCCTCTCCTAGGGATTCACCATTTTGAAGCTATGAAAGCCTTGTTAAGCCTAAGATAATGTGGGTTGAATTTGATGCTTAATTGGTTTAGATTTTTGATTTGGCTTGATATTATAATAAAAAATGGGTATTTTGAAGTTTGGAGCCTACGTGTTAAGGTTAAGGTTTTGCGACTAATAGGATGAAGAGATTGTCATAATGCTTTTATGTTTTGATTAGCCTCTTGATTATTTGTGAGACTAATGTGGTAGAAATTATGTGTTGATTCTACATTGACTTAAGCTTGTTATTTGAGTTGTTTTCCTTGATTTTTGTGGTTATGGATTACCTAGATTCAAGCTAATCACTTTCCACTCTTTATGCATGCTTGCGACTTGTTTCATGAGTATTTTTGAAACTATCATTTCATGTGAAATTACTTGTTGCGCATGGTATTATTATTATTATTTTGAAAATGGTGCCTAAAGAGGTGAGATTTTTTAAAATATGTCAATTGTGAAAGTTTGTCAAATTATACCCTGGAGTTTAATACTAGCTTGGAAATGCGAGCATTGACCTGAATGTTGATGTGCAGTATTCATGTGTTGATGAACCAATATGTGGTATGTTTAGAGATATGGTTTATGATAAATGCATTCTAGGAGAGGTTGATGTTGATTATGGGGTGATTTAGGTAGAGTAGATAAGGATGTGATTGTTAGCATGTATATTTAGGAGATAAGGATGGAGGGGCTCCAATAGTAGACTAGATGTTCCTTGGCCCATTTATGTTGTAAGGGCCCATTAAACCCCTTGGATTGGAGGGAAGAACCCGTGGTCTGGGTCTATACTCTCTGGATTTTGACTAGTCCATATCACTTGAATGGTGGGCTTGTTGAGTAGTCACATAGGAAAGCACTAGTCGATAAATTTAGATGGAGGTGATAAGGCGGAGGAGAAATAAGGAAGAATTAGAGTGTATGATAAAGTGATTAATGTGATATGCATCCATGTGATTTAGTTGCCTTGATGGCACATTGATAATGATACCAAAATGGCTTTATTTTGGATAAGATTATAATGATGAAAATAATCTTTGAAGATACATTTCTTTTGAGAAAGTTATACATGTTGCTAAACCTTGTTGAAAATTTTTTTAGGTGACGGTTCCAATACAGGAGCTTTCGAGGAAGTGCCAGATGTAATACCTCCCTTAGCTTATGTTATTATACATTAGGGACCATTAATGAACCACTTTAAGGCCCTACATATTCTACAATTAGCTAACCAAGTGAAATTTTAAAACTTCGTTAAAGTTACTGTTCACTTAATAATTTCAGAATTTTTGCCAACTTTCAAAATTCATAACTATTTCTAAAAAAATTGAAATTGAGTGTTCCAAGTCTCTAAATGAAGCTTAATAAATTTCCTACGAGAAATAAATATCAATTTTCCTGGTTTCTCAACCAATGAGTACAGAATAATTTGTGAAAAAGTACTGTTCATTTGTTCATGTTTATTTTTCTGGATTTTTCTTCTTATTTTGGACAACGATAACTTTTCGAACAAAACTCCAAATCCAAAACACTTTGGCTCTTTATAAAGATTGTAATGAGGACTATTGTTTTGGAAAATTTCATGTCAATTGGATTTGATTTACTATATTTCACTATTACCCGAACTTAATGCTTTGACAAGGGTGTCGGACCCTTTTGTCACATTTTAACATTCATTTGTTGACTTTTTGTGCATATTTCTATTCAACACAGCCATGTAACATTTCTAACATATTTACGAGTGGATATCCATATGTCAAAATAGGTAGAGGTTTAATATACTATTCTTCAAAATCCCATATACATCACATATAACTTAAACAAGTTTTCCTCTACTCTTGAAAGCAATTAAGCACCATTATGCATCCCCCGTATTGCCCTTGTCTTTATTCAAAATTTGGCCTAGAAAATGTTACTTTTGAAAAAGTGAGATTTTAAAAAAGTCCCTGTAGCAAAACCACTTACATACACATTAATATGCATAATTATCATTCAATTCAAGGCTAAGCATGCATGCACATTTTATGCTATATTTCTAAGACACTTTTCACACAACCATGGCATATTATAAGCACAACATAACATGTTCAAACAACACGTAATTATCATGCAACATAGCCCAAATAATAAACAATAATCAATGACAATATTAATGTTAAGTTAGTAACTTTACAACCTTGGTTTCTCAACTTTTCTTTTAACTTTGTTGGCTTTGTTCTTGATCTTTGGAACTTTCCTTTTGTCGCTTAAACTCCTACATGTGACACAATGCATTTGGCATTAATAGCAAGTCACTACGATGCATTAAAACACATTAAAACCTCCCAAAACTCCTCTTGAACCTTAAGGGACCTAAAACCCTTGACTTTGTCAAAATTGATTCTAATGCTTCCAAAATTATTTTCTTACTTATCCCTGCACAATTTTACCTCCTAAATCCATTAGAAGCATTAAAATCACACTTATTCCTTAGGTTCTGCAGCTGGCTAAAATTCGACAATAAAAGGGGGAGAAGTTGATTCTAATTCTTCCAAAATGTGATTTTTCAACTTTGCTTTCTATACTCATGACCAAAAATAAAGCTTCACTTTATATACACTTGCATAATCTTATTTCTAAATCATTTTTAATAATTATTTAACACAAAATCCATCATCCATAATCAGCCCCAATTTGTGCAGCACCTCCCCTTATAGGGTTTAATGCCCAAAATTCCAATACAACTCAAATCAACATAAAACAACTATCAATCAACTCCAAGTCCTGCATTGAGTGTTTTTCTACCATCTGTTTCTTCTAAATCCCTCTCTTTCTAATTTCTCTCTCTTAAGAACGTAACTTTCCGGCAACAAAAATGCATCATAAATCAAAAATAACTATGATTGAAGAGGAAGGCTGGGAAGCATGAAATAGAGAAAATTACAAGTGAAAATAACATCCTACCTCGAGTTCTTGATGGAATTCCTTCTCTTTTTTCTTCTCTTCTTCACGCCATCTTTCTCTCTTCCTCTCCTATGTTTGGCCGACTTTAGTGCTGCAAAATGGAGTGGAGAAGTGCCTTGAAAGAGCTTTAATGAAGTGGTAATTAATTTGGGAGGATTGATAAATTGGCTTTTTACTTATATATTCTACCACTTGTTTATGATATTTTGTCTCTCTGTTCCTCTTGAAATAAAACCATTACAAGTGTCAAGCTTGTAGCTCCACAACTTTCTTTACAAAAACTTTAAATTCCATAAAGTAGCTTTATTGTACCAGAAATGCTTTTCAGTAAACCCCCAATCACTTGACCAGTTTAGGGTTATTAAAAATTCCCTAAATTTGTATGATACTCCCATAATTTATCTTTCCTCATTCTACTTCCATAATTGTCTTTGATTAATTTTTGAAATAAGACATAAATTCGGGGTTTCTTGGGGCCTTTCCTTTCGTTCCAGCAAATTGTCTTTTACTTTCTCTTGGAAAAAAATTTATAAATTTCTGCCATTTCTAAGATATTTATCCTTACTTTGAAATAAAATATTCGAGGCCTCTGGATATTTT
Source organism: Vachellia collinsii (assembly GCA_006871305.1). Lineage (NCBI taxonomy): Eukaryota > Viridiplantae > Streptophyta > Magnoliopsida > Fabales > Fabaceae > Vachellia > Vachellia collinsii. The sequence goes on along the minus strand of QFDD01004383.1, from coordinate 12,132 downwards.
TAATAATTATTTTGAAATTCCCACAAAGGTTATTCTTGTTATTCTAACCTGAACCCTGTCTCAATTACTGATCAATGAATTTTATATATCTTTCAATGTTCTAGGCAATTTTCTAATACTTTGTGTCAAACTTTACCAAAATATCTTTTGACTTCCTCAAATTTACAAAAATGCCATTGAATTTCCAAAATAACAATTTGATCCCAAGAATTTTGAACTTACACTTAGGTCCCTCTTTCAAAATAACACTTTCTTTGGATAGGATTTGACCAAGAGGGGGGTGAATTGGTCTAAATAAATTTTTGCAACTTTTGAAATAAGACAGAGAGCAGGAAATAATGAACACATAGATTTATACTGGTTCGGACCACTTGACCTATGTCCAGTCCTTAGAACCCTCTGAGCTTTTCATATCCACTAACAAAAACTTTTACACCAGAGTGAAAGGGAGCCTCTCCGCCTTCCTAACTTAATATAGCCCACTGACACTTTTTGCACGTGTCTCTTATACACAAGATTCTCTAATCTTGAATAACTCTCAGAATCAAGATTTGAATAAGAATATTCTCCTTTCTAAGAATTGAATGCTAAGCACTGAAGAATTTATGGTCGTGAGAATAAAAATAGAGGAGGTAGATGAACAACAATAAATGTTGTAACTCAATAATGTATTCTCTCTGCTTTCTTGTCTTGAATGCTTCTTCATTTATAGTTGGGAAGTAATAAATGTCCGTTAGAAACAATTTTGTTTCTGGTACTCTCATATTCTTTGTTTAGCTTCTTGCATTAAATGCTTCTGACATGAGGTATGGTTGCCTTTTGAATTTCTGTCTGTTGAGCATTTTCCGGTGAGACAATTAGACGACCCATTCTCTATTAAGAAGTAAAAGGGATAAGCATTTATGAGTGTAGAATGAATTCAAATAACTAAAGCATGAAGAAGGAAATATTTGAGAATAATGAAGAAGTTTTGACATTCTGAAACACTGTCACTAAAAGGAGTACTCAAGTAAAATCTTACAATACTCGATTGTTTCAAAGAAATATAAGAGAAGAATTTTAAACACTTTTGTTGTTACTTGAGTTCTGAAGATAAAGCTTGAAGGTATTCTCATTACTCGAGTGCTTGTAGTGATACTCGAGTGTTTGTGATACAAATTGTGATAACACTTTCAATGCTTCCCAAGTTATGATAAAAGTATTATCATTACTTGAGTGCTAGATAATAAAACTTGAGTTTCAATGTATTTCTGTCAAGAAAATCCTTATGCGTCTTCTCGATACTTGAGTTTTATGCACTAATACTCGAGTTATAAAGGATTGAAATCAACACTTCTATTGCTCATCGAGTTATCTTTAAAGTATTTAGCCTGGAAGACAAACTTTAGGTTTGATCTCAAGTTCTGTTTCACAGTACTCGAGTATTATCAACACTTTTGCTAATACTTCCAATTTTCAAAGAAGTATTGAAGTTCAAAAAGATTTTCTTAACTCGATACTCGATTGCTGTAAGTCAATACTTGAGTATTGTCAGCACTTTCACTAAAACGTGAGTTCCATTGAAAGTATTGGTTTTTTGAAATTTGTTTCAACACTCGATACCTGAGTATTGACACTCAGTACTCGAGTGTTGATAATACTTTCACCAAAACTTGAGTTCTATTGAAAGTATTGATTTTCTGAAATCTGTTTTGGCACTCGATACTCAAGTATTGACACTCAATACTCCAGTGTTGACAATAATTTCACCAAAACTTGAGTTCTGTTAAAAGTGTTGGATTTCTGAGACTTGTTTTAACACTCGATACTCAAGTTCTATTTCACAATACTCGAGTTTTGACAACACTTTCACTAAAACTTGAGTTCCTTTGAAAGTGTTCTGTTTTGAAAGCAGTTTTAAATCTTGATACTCAAGTGTTGACAACACTTTCACTAAAACTTGAGCTTTCTTGAGAGTGTTGAGTTTTGAAAGCATATTTTATTCAATGGTACTCGAGTGTTGATCCTCATTACTCGAGTATTCTCAACACTTTCACTAAAACTCAAAAATCATATAAAATGTTTGTGAAAAATTTGAATTTTAACATAATTACAAAAACATAATTGTCATCGTCAAAACATTATCTCAACACACTTTGGTCCTTTACTTTTCAAAATGACACTTTACGCCTTTACTTTTTCAGAATGACCATTTTGCCCTTTGTAACACCTCACTTTATTTCCTCTTAATCTTCACTAGAGATCAATAATGAACCACGTAGATGTAACACCTCTCTTTACAAGCTTCATTATTCATTAGAGACCTTAATGGGACCCTTGGAGTCCATTATATGAGCTAGAATAAGTTATCTTGGTGAATTTCAAAATACCCACTTGAGTTACTATTACTTTGAAAGGTTGAAATTTTGGGCCAACTTTGAAAATTCACAACTAATTCTAGAAAAATTTGAATCAAGTATTTTAGGTCACTAATTAAATCTTTCTTAATCCCTTATAAGGAAAAAATATTCCTTGGACCAAAGTAATACCCAGCTGAAAATAGTTGGAAAAATCACTATTCATTAGGTCCAAATTGGGGGGTTTCGCTGCAGCAAACTTTTCAAACGGAAGTTCCTCTCAAACCAAGTTGGTTGCAGTGAAATTTTGAGTTGCTTCCGTAAACTCTTCCAGAAAGTACTTGACCAGGCGACCTATGGAGTTCGCAGGGGTAAACTTTTGCTGATAGATTTTATGGTTTTATGCTAAACTTTGAAAAATCATAACTTTGACCACATAGCTCCAAATTGAGCAAACTAGGACTCTACAGAAAGCTCATGAAAAGATCTACTTGCATGCAAAATGTTATGGCCATTGGATTCCATTTTCTAAATGTTTCATATTTTGTCACTTTTTAAGGGCTTTGGACCCTTTTTTAGCCAATTTGCATGCTCAATTTCATTTCTTCATGCATTTCACCTCATCGTACACTTATTTACATCACATATCACCAAAATGACTTAGTGTAAGAGTTTAATTTACATTTATCCACATATGCATCAAAAATTCACATGTATACACATCACAACGCCAAATATAAAATGTTCAACTTATACATTCTCATGGAAGCCCTCACCATTCATTCTTGGACCTCCTTCCCTTTGCCTTTGGAAATTGTTCCTATTGTTTGTCATTGGAAAGAATGAGGTTTCAAAGAAATCCATGTAGCAAATATTTCTAAAAAACATCAACATGCATGATTAATTCGATATAACTAGTATGCCATGACATGAATAACAATACCTTACATCTAACATATTTGCACAAGGCCATGGCAATCATTGCATAGCTACAACCATGCACACTTATAAGCAAGGATTTACATGTTAAGCGGTTACAACCACACATCAAACATGGCCAATAATATATACAACAATCAATGCAAAGTGGATGCAAAATTAGAAGTTTTGCTACCTTATATGCTTTACTTTCCAATGCGGCTTGAGTTGGCTTCCTTGCTTGTACTTTAGGATTCTTCTTAGCAATTTCTACTCCTACACCACATGATGTATTTGGTATCAATACTAAGTCATTTTCAATGCTTTATATTACTGAACAACTTAATTTAACAACTTAAGGTTCTTAAGTTCTGACTTTGACAATTGAGGTTCTAATGCTTTTGAAAGTGTGCTCTTGATCTCACCATACACAATTTCTCATTCTAAATCCAATGGAGCCATCAAAACACCCAAAATTATCCATCTTCCCCTCATAACTACAGCTGAACGAAATTCATAGCAAATTGGAGGAAAATGAGGTTTTTCAAAATCTCTTTTCATAAACATGCATAACCTCAATTCTACATCCATTTCTCATCATTAATCACCAAGCAAACATGCATATACATTCCTCATGAGTCTTGGTCAGCCTTAAATATGAGGTTTTCATGCCATAAATTTATAACAAGCTTAAATCAACTCAACCAAAGCATTTACATGCAGCAAAACATGCATAAAGTTGATCTAAGATGCTTGTTACTTCCAGTTCTTGCTATTTCTCATTTCCTCTCACTAGAACTTCCAAGAACCCTTCTTGGAACTCATCATACACAGCCTTAGAGAGAAAACTAAACCAATAGAAAGGAAGAATAGAGCTCCTAGACTGATTTCTATGGAAGAATCAAGCCAAAAACCACTTTTTACCTTTGATTCTTGCTTGATTTCTCCTTCTTGAACTTGTTCTTCACCTTCAGCTGCTTCTCTCTCTTTTTTCTAGAGGCTGCACAAAATTATGGATAGGAACCGAAGACTTGAGGGCTAAATAAAGTCTGTCCAAGTGTTATAATACATGTGGGGCCAAATTCTACTGATAGAACAACTTTATACTGATAAAACTACCACTTTTGCTAAATATCTTTTGTTTCTATTCTTCTTTAAACAAGAAGACTAGAAGTGGCACTCTTACACTCGCCACAATCCTCTTTATGAAACTAAAGCAACTTTAATTTTGCTTTATCTGATTATTTTCTGCTGTAAATGCTTTTCAGGAATTTTCTGATCACTTGATCAGTTTTATGTCACCAAAAATTCCCAAAATTCAACTGATCACTTCTTGATTTTTTTCATCTCAAATATCCTTCAAATGTGCTCTAAATAAATTTTCTCCCAAAAATCCTAATTCAGAGATTTTCAGCCTTTCATACCGTTGTTCCGGCAAACTATTGCTGACCTATTTTATAGAATAGAGCATTTTTCAAGCTATATGATTTTGAAATACATTTTTTAGGTCTCTAGGTATTTTAAATAGTTATATTTTTCTACAAATCTGAAAATTAGCCAAATATTAAATGATCTTAAAAATTCCCATAAGGGTTATTTTGGTCATTCTAACTTTAATTGGATCTCAATTCATGATTAGTGAATTTTTCTCTACATTTCTAGACCTGGGAACATTTTCTGATATTTTGATCATCTTTTTCCAAAATGACCATTATATCCTTGACTTTTTAGAAAATGACCATTTTGCCCTTACATTTTTTTTTGAAATTTTGCAAAATGGAATTTTTGGACTTCCTTGCATATTTTTCCTCTCTCCAGACCCTTAACATCTCTGTAGCCCTTAATTTAACCTTAATTCTTGTTACTGAAAATGTGGATATTGCAGTAGATATCTTCAAAAGCATTGAAATGGCCAAACAAGTGAACTAGAAAATTTTGTATTGAATTACTATTCACTGGTTACTATTCATCACATGGTAAATTCTGAAATTTTGGCCAATTTTAAAAATTCATAACTAATTATAGGAAAATCAAAATTGAGTGGTTCAAGTCTCTAAATGAAGCTTATTAAATTCTCTACAAGGCAAAAATATATATTTGTCATTTTCTTTCCCAATTAATATAGTTTATTGTGTGTAGTTCAATTGTTCATATCATAAATTTTTGTTTATTTTTCCCTAGATTTTTGCCTCAACTTTTGAAAACCGTAACTTTTCGTAAAAAATTCCAAATCTAGAAAACTTAGGCTCATTTTAAAGCTTACCATATGAACTATTTTTTAGAAAGTTTCAGATTAGTTGGACATCATTTACTATTTTTCCGTTCAGCAATTCAGCCTCAACTTAGGGTGTTGACAAGAGTGTTGACCCACTTGGGACTTTGAAATATTCCTATTTTGCTTGGCATGTATAAATTCATTCTATAACATTCCTTACCACACTTAATGTATTCACATATGATTATCCAAATATTGAAATATGTAGAGGTTTAGTATATACATATGTTCAAAAAATCCTCATGAAAGCATTCAATATAAAATCACAAGATGTTATTACACCATTAGGATAATAAAGCTCCCATTACTCATCCACCATCTTGCCCTTGCCTTTACTTGAGCTTTGACCTAGAGAATGTTATTTTAGGAGAGTGAGATTTCAAAGAAATTCCCATAGTAAAACACTAATATATCCATCAGTATGCATGATCATTATTCATTATTTAACTAACATGCATGAACATTTTATATTCATATTTCTCAAGCACTTTACACATAACCATGGTATGTTAAAGGCATATTATCACATATTCAAATATCACAAAATAGACATGCAACATAGCACAAATAACAAACAATCACCAATGCCAATATTACTGTAAAGTTATTAGTTTTTGCTACCTTGTTTCTAACTTTGTACTTGAACTTAATTAGAAACTCTCCTCTTGCTTTTCAAAATGCCTCCTTGGCAATTTACTTTCCTATACATAATGTAATACAATTGAGATTAATATTAAGTCATTACCATGACTTAAAACACACTAAAACTCTCCAGAATCCTTCTTGATCCTTAAGAACCCTAAAGCCCTTAAACTTGTCAAAATCCAATGGAAGCATCTAAATCATCAAAAACTCATTCCTTTTTCAAAAACCCCAGCTGGCCAAAAATGTTCATGGGCATAGTTTTTGTGATTTTTCAATTCCTATTCTCATACAATTGCATATTCTTTCTCCTAGCCCTTTTCTCATGCATTATTAAGCTCAAAAACATTACTCCCCATGCACATGAAAAATTGGACATGCCTCTCTTGCCTTGCCTACTGCTGGAACATTTCCTTGAGATGGACAATCATCTCATATGCCTCCATAAGTTCCAGATCTCTTTGGAGCTTTAGAACCATAGTGGCAAGCATCCTGCATCAACAGAGTCTTTATTATGCTTCAAGTAAGCATCTCCCTGAGCTCTGGGAGCAGTGGCTACGGGCTATTCAGGAATGGGTTCATCTAGGACATACACCTTTCTTTCATGCTTGAGAACAATTCTCAAGTTCCTAAACCAATCGATAAAGTTCCTGAACCAATTCTCAAGTTTCTCAACAATTCTCGAGTTGAATTTGTTATTCTCAAGGATTGATCGCAATGATAACGTAGTAGTATTACTATTGGACATGATTTTACAAACGAAATATGAAAAGTGTAGTAATCTCTCACTAGATTAAAATTTTTAAACACAATAATTAGTGAACTAATATCCATATTTCATTCAAATTTAAGTCTGCTTTTGCAAGACGCTTGAACCAAGATATTTAGGCAGGTAACAGTTTACCAATTAAATCACATGCAACTCTTAGATAGTTTATGGGATTCAATCATCATATATAGGAATGTTTGATCCCATCTAACGCCTTGAGATCCAAAAACATTTTGATAATCTCAATTAAGTTAAAACAAGAACAAACCTTCATGAGTAGCACCATTACCCATGATTGTCTAGCCAAGATAACGAAAGAGCATCCACTTTGGTAGAACATGCAGTTGAGTGATCAAGGTTGTGACAAGTGTTCATTTATTGATGGCATTACGACTTAAGATTTAATTATGATGACTTTTAATAAATTTTTTTATATGTATATGGCACAGTTTGTATCTCATACAAATATATATACACAAATATATAATAATATGCACGCTATGATATAATCATATGAAGCATAAAGAAAAACGAGATATAATGTGACTGACCTAACCTATATCCACACAAGCCCATGAGAGGACTGATTGCGTGACCTTGGCATGTCCCTTAGAGGTTGAATCAAAAATATTTATCCAAGGATTGCACTATAGTGTACAACCCTAGGTCGTTCACTTAACTAGAGCCTTTTAATGATGCTCTAAGCTAACTATAATGTCATAAAGGCAAAGCTGAATTTGGAAATAGGGTTTTGGTTTTTAAACATGGTGCTAACTAAAAGAGAATATACAAATGTACCTCTTTTTCTCCTTTTTTTTGATTTTTTGGATTTAAAAATGCAAAGTAGACAAGTGTTCAAATGATATGAAAGTTCCTCTTGAAAATGGACGTAGGCTATCATAGTTCAAATTGATTATGTGGATAGAAATTCACTAAGTTTCTTGATGAAAAACCTAAATAACTCATTGAGTCTAGGATTTCATGCAATGAACTCCATTTCATGAAATTCTATTCAGAACACTTAGTGTGTGAAGAGGGAATGATCAATGCAAAAGATCCAATGCAAGCATCATCAACTCAGAATCAAACACAAGGCTGACTAAGATAGAAGGATAAAGATTGCGTCGAAATAATTTATGAGACTTCATACATCAAAGTGTACTACAAGAACCAATCCAACTACACTTAGAGAGAATCGAAAATGATTACAACTATAATCAAACATTCCAATTACAAAACACTACTATGTGGAATAAAACACTACTCCCCTTTAAGCTCTTGGAACTCAAGCAATTGCCCATCTCAAGAGGAAGAGGAGTGCCTAGCAACTCATGGAAGGATAAAGCATCTCAGTGGGTGAAGAAGTCGAGTTCCTCATCAGAATACTATGTGTGATAGTGAAAATAGAAGGGATTAGGGTTAGATGAGAGTGGAGATTAGAGAATAGTGTGTATGAGTGAAGATAGAGGTTAGGAATGGCTCCTCCCCTAGAGAATGGATGAACATTACACTAAAAAGGGTTTCATTTTAGTATTGGGGCATTTTGGATCGGTTTTTCGCACACGGGTAGGTCATTTAATCTAGTTTGGCTTGCTAATATGAGGGCTTCACCTTGGCCAAGTTTTTCTTCGCTGCGGTGAAGTATTCCCAAGAGGCCTAGCTGAACTGATTTGTGAATTGTCCATGAGGGCTTCTTGCTTCTTCTATATTTGTGACTTCGCCACATTGAAGTAAAACCTAGCTATGGTGAAGTATTCCAAAATTGCTTTGTTGACTATATGTGCTGCAATTTCATAGCTTTGACTCTTGGCTCTACTTTTGAGTGTCCTGAAATGAATAACAATAGTTTTGAAGCATCAATTGTCCTATAAATTAATTGGATGCAATTAATAACCAATTATGACAATTTTACCCTAAAACTACGCGAATTATAGATGAAGACTCTGATTCTCCATTAAGCACAATCATAACCATAATGGGCTAAAAAGTGTAACAAAAACCTTGAAAATGTTATTAAATAATATAGACAATTTGTGTTCAAACAAGGACGTCTAAGAAATGAATGAAGATAATTGAGAAACCTCATTTTAAACAAATGAGGGGAGTAATGAGAAGAGAATGTACACCCAAAGTATAGCGGAAGGCACAACACATAGGTCGTATTTAAAATTTTCAACCCTTGTAAAATCTAGAGCCATATTAAGTCACCATCAAGATTGAAGAACCAGAACTAGAACAGCTAGGTTGACTCAGAACTCGGTGATTCGGTCGCCTAGCGGGTTTTGTTGAGCCTCCAACTTTGGGTCTTGCTCATTTTGTGTAACTCGGCGTGATTCGATGTGACCGAGGACTAACTCAACTGACTCGCCAAGTGGAGCAAGTCAAACGAGTTAATCTTTTTTTCAAACATGCAATACAAGAAGAGAGGAAGAAGACATTGGTGAGTCATACGAGTTAGTCTTTTTCCCATTCAAAAGTGCAATACATGAAGAGAGGGAAAAGAGATAAAGAGGAAAGGAAGGAGCAAACTAAAAAAGAAATACGAAGTTATTGAGATTTGAGATATGTGATGATTACTCCCTATCGGTGATGTTGGTGAGGCTCAATGACAATTGAAGGTGGAGGCTTGGTGACCGACATACCCTTCATCAAATTGGTTCCAAGGAAAATCATGAACTGGAAAGGAAGAGTATTTATTGGCAAATGTGGTTGAAACTTGAAACAAGAAGCGGCACTAGTGGCGTTAAGGTAAGGAAAGGAATTCTAGGTTAAGATTGTAAGGGATATGAATGGGCTTGAGCCATGCTTTTTAATATAAAATTAGAAATTACTTTTAATATAAAAAAGCAATTTTTTATAAGAGTACAAATAGCTGTGCTACAACTATAACTGCAGAGGCAGCGACTTGTTACTCATAGATGATGCACCCCTCTCTCTCTTCACCAAAGAAATTGCTTTTTATATGTATTAAAAGGGAATTGCTTTCGAGTTTTAAAACTGCTATGATTTTTAAAAATAAATTAATGAAAGATTATGTGTTTTAAATATTTAAAAATTTTGTGAACAAATTAATATTTATTATTTGGAGAGTGTGTTGGGTATTTAAAATTTTTATTTTTTATTTTTACTGGTCTGACCATTTGTTTGACTCCGATCTGTTCCATTAACCCTTGACCCACTGCCATGTCTGATTCAGTCACCTGTTCGAGTTCATGTACATTGGTCACCATACCCAATCATATTTTCAATAAACATGTTGAAAAGCAAATCATATAGTATGAAAAGTAACAACATGAGAAATGATAACTCATACAATATTAAAGGCAACATCATGTTGGATGACAACTCATACACTATGAGAGATAATAACTCATATAACATGAAAAGTAACAATATGAGAGATGATAACTCATACACTATAAGAGATCATAACTCAAATAACATGAAAAGTAACAATATGATGGATGATAATTCATACACATACATACCACTCTAAATAAATAATTATGGCGATCCTGAAACAAGAATGAATTGCATATCACATATATAATTCAAGAATGAATTCTATCATATCCAGAAAGCATGAATATGATCGAGAACTCATATATCATCATATGTATAATGCATGCTTCAAGAATCAGATATCAATGCATGCTTCAAGAATGCTTCATCATATGTATAACGCATGAATATTCATATATCATGCTTTAATTCAAGAATGCATTAAGAGATCACTTATCATGCTTCAAGAACTCATACATTTAATCAAGAATTCATATATGAATTCAAGAACTCATCAATAAAGCATACATCATGACAACATCATATGTAACACAACTTAAAAGCACAATCAACCAGGCTTTGATACCACTATTGGGATTGGAGAGCACAGCAAAAGACTAAAATTTTTTCAATCCCTTCCACGGATCTCTCAAGTTTCTGACTTACATTTTTTTAGATGTGTCAAATGGAGAGCTTTGACCATCTACTTATAGACATTCAAAGCTAATCCTTTTGAATTTTCAAATATATCTTTTATCTATTTCAAAATTCAAATCTTATCATAAACTTTAAATCTGAGAAATTAAATAAAGATGGCTGATTGAGCTTTATTTGTTATTGAATTTCCATGCTATTTTTAGGGTATTCAGCAAATTTCTTAGCTCATTTTTTTTATCATATTTGTGCTTAATTGTAAGTGAGAGTCTCTATTTTTAATTAGCCTAGTTTAAGGTAGAATTGCCATTGATTAATTACAAACATTATTCAAAGTAAATCTTGGGCAATTGGTAATATAAGCTATTGTTGTTTATTGCAGGGTACTCTGGTAGGAGCCAGAAGTGAAGAGCAACACATAGGCATTAGAAGGGGATTGAAGCAATTCACCACAGCGAAGTTCTTGGTTTGTTGCTGCGAAGAAGCATAATTCACTAGCTCTCTTGCTCACTCTTCATCGCGGCCAACTAATTAGATTGCTGGTGGTGAAGTATTAAAGTTAGCTACTAGGTATCTCTAGACCAATTCATCAAGGCAAAGTAAATACTTGGCAGCGACGAAATCCTAATATCAGCATATCTGACCCGATCCCCATTTGAAAAATGAACTTACTCACTTGTACAAAAAGACCCAAAACAATTCCAAACTGAAAGATAACCTCACTTGCTAAATTCTTTAATGAATCGTCTATAAAAACCAGCATGTCCTAGAAATGATCTAACCTCTTTAACAGTAGTGGGATAAGGGAGAGAGGAAATCACTTCAATTTTAGACTTATCTACCTCTATACCCCTCTCACTGATCAAGTGACCCAAGACTATCCCCTTATCTACCATAAAATGGCATTTTTCAAAATTGAGCACCAAGTTCTTTTCAACACATTTGGCCAATGCCCGTTCCAAATTCAGCAAGCATTCATCAAAAGAGTTACCATAGATAGAAAAATCATCCATAAAAACCTCAATACCCTTCTCAAGCAAATCACTAAAAATGGAAAGCATGCATCTTTGAAATGTGCCTGGGGCATTACAAAGCCCAAATGGCATCCTTCTATAAGCAAATGTCCCAAGAGGACAAGTGAAGGTCGTCTTCTCTTGATCCTCCGGTGTTATAGGTACCTGAAAGTAGCCAGAAAAACCATCAAGGAAACAGTAGTGAGACCTTCCAGCTAATCTTTCTAGCATTTGATCTATGAA
>QFDD01004382.1:0-16000 GCA_006871305.1 Vachellia collinsii | reverse complement strand
ATAAAAAATAATAAAGTATTGATTCAAAAATGCTCACGTGGCACTATTCTTTCAACTTTCTGACTTAGCAATAATAAACTAGTAAAACCGACATTTTCCTGGTGTATGTTTTATTCACAATAAAAAATTTGTATTTCTACAAAATCTTTTTTTTTTTAATAAAAGATGCTCAATACACTTTTAACTTGTGCATAAAGGGTAAGGGAAAATTGCCGGATTTGTCTCCAGTGGCCTTTATCATGTGCAAGCTATTTCCTCCTCTTAACTCATTTATTAGTCTAATAATAATTTTTATCAGACTTAAATCCCACAACTTCAAATAATGTGGGACTTTTCCTTTGACACACCCACACAATATTTACAACAGAGAGAAGCAAAACTCATTGTCATTTCACATATCCCTGGGTACCTAAAAGGGGGTACTCGTCGAAGAGGATTCAATGGTGGTGCATACCTTCAGCGTTATTCCGACTTCCCGGATGCTTCTTGTGCTTTATAATATGACTTTGGTTAGCGCTCACTTGCCCTCTCTTCTTTCTCTTCTTCTTCAACCTTGCCGCCATCTTCTATGCGCTCTCAACCATGTATATCCCACTTCCTGCCTCTCAACTATGGTGCGGCCAAGGAGGGGGTGTTTCGCATTTGAAATGTGTGTGTGTGTGTGTGTGTGAGAGAGAGAGAGAGAGAGAGAGAGAGACCTTCTGTGAGATGAGATGACGTCTCTAGAAAAAAATGAATGTCTTGAGCTATGTGAAGGAAAAATTTATGGTGGGTTTTCAAATTTGAAAGTTTTTCTTATGAATAGTAATGTGGTGGAAGAGATTTATAGGTATACATTGATTGATTGATATTGATAGCACTATTTAGATAAAAAAAATTGCTAGAAGATTATTTTCAAATACAATATCTTAAGATTTCTTATGGAAAATCCTAAACTAAACATAACGATAAATCCTTATCAAAGACATTGATGAAAATTAATGTGTATATGATATACATAATTTTGAATAAGATATTTGCTATGAGATAAATTTCATCTCTCTTTAATTTGTATATAATTTATTATTTGATTTAAATATGAGATTTAAGTTAAATAAGGCTTAGTAGTGAGGCTAGAGGGTTCTTTGTGAGCATGAAAACCATAAGAAAAGCATAAAGAGAGAGGCTATGAGAACGGCAGAGGGTATTTTTCACTTGAGTCACGTAAAGAAAATTTGTGTCCTCGTTAGAAACACGAGCTATTGTGGTTCAAGAAAAGGTGCTAGCACATTATTCATGTTCATGATCTTATTCGTGTAGAAACCAGTGGAGGGTGTTCGTTCAAGGAGCAACACCTATAATTTGTATTACCAAACAAAGATCTAAAGATCGACTCTCAAGTTTAATTTCGTAACCACCATTTTCTCATTCGATTTAAGCAAAGCGAATATACTTTGCGGGTTTTTTTTTTTTTTTTGGGGTGGGGGATTTATTCTGCTGGGTGTGCCCTTCAAAATCCAACAAAAAAGTCTCTTCCTTTTCAAAATAATGTTTTAAGTTTATATTAAGTTTCAGTTTGATCTTTTATGTTTTAAAAATATATTTTTAGTTTTTTTATCTTAACACTGTTGGCTTCATTTAACAAAAAATACTGACACAACAAATTTTATTGGTTATTCTGCAGTTGAATGATAAAACATGATGAGATTTTGAAAAAATATATTTTATTAGTATTTATTTGCAGAATCATCGTTTAAATTTTCAGAATAAGTATGTTCCATTAAAAGAAGCTAACAACATTAAAATAAAAAGGTCAAAAGTGTACATTTTAAATTTAAGGGATTAAAATGGAACTTGATGTAAATTTAAAAGACCAAACATATACTTTATCATTTTTCCTTATTACTAACATAGATTAAAATAGTAATAAATTAAGATGAGCATTATTTTGACCGATGATCTCTTGGATAAATAAAGTCAAAATCGTAGGCGCTTGTTAACTGTTCTATACAAAACACCAGAGTCACACACACACACACACTCTCTCTCTCTCTCTCTCTCTCATAATGGTTTGTGGTAGTGTTTGAACACCACCATTATGGCAAATAAATTTCATGTAAAAATTAAATAATTCATTTGTCACAGCTCTTTCTAGCTTAATATGTTAGGATGGGATTTTCCAAAAAATTTAAAACTTTTTAAACAACTTTTATTTAGAAGTATCCACTGAGCCAAGTTTGATTCTGGGATTTGTGGGTTATGGGCTCATCACGCTTCCACTGCACAATTACCTTTTGACTCATATTATTATGTACATAATTTATATAATCATAAATACATAAATATTTAAGCCATCCAGGCTTATATTAAAATAAATGTGTAACTACTAATCTAAACCAAAATTCTATGTAAAAGGGGGTTCTTCAATCTTCTTCATTCTCTTTCGTTCTCACCTTCTGTGCCTCTTAAGTCACGACTTCCGTATCTCTTGAGTTACTTGCTTTAGCTGTATTTTGTGGAAAGGGAGGGTGAGATTTGAAAATCCTGTAGAAACCACAACTTATCAAATATTTATATATAAAATTCACAATCATGCAAAAACAAGCCACATGTTCATACAACATTTATACGCAATAAATCACATTATGAGGATCTCCCTCAACATTTTGCATATCACATCATGAGGATCTCCTTCAACAGCTTTGCAGATCACATGGTCATGGACAATAACAAATTACATAATACGCAATTCAATTATACCCTTACCTGGGTACCAATCAATCACTAAGTATCCGAATAACCATTCCTTCTTAGAACCGTCTATTTTACAAAGTTTACAAGGCAATATCCGTACTCTATTTCACGGGTACCACTATGTTAAGAGCATACAATCATTCCATCACGGAATTGATCCATGCATATATCTCAGCACGCATAACACATACGATACAAACAAGCATACAGACTTAAATATATGATAATAGGATAAAAAGGGTTTTTACCTTTTCCTTTTGTTTACCGTTACCTTCCTTAGTATTCCCTTTTCCTTTCTCGGGATGCTCAGGCAGATGTCAAATCCTAAAAACATACACGTATAATATCACATTAATTATACGTTTCTCAAGATTTACTCAACTCCTTCTCTCATAACCCCATTTCTACCCCTTTACATTATTTATCTTCCTTGACATTTGAATTTTTCAGTAATTTTGAAAAATCATAACTTATCTCATATAATTCCAAATACAATGGTTCAAGCTTTTATTTGAAGCTCTTTATATCCTCTTTTAATAAACATTGGCATTACTTCAATATAGCCCATCAATATTCTGAAATCAATGTTCAAAAGTTGCTGCTTGTCAAACAACTTTTCTAATTTTCCAAATTTCAGAACCAAATTTTATTGGTTCATAACTTATAATATACTTGTCCAAATAATGCATTCTAATACTCATTTTAAAGTTTGTTATGGGCGGGTAATATTTTCTTACCAAATTTTATGATCAACAAAGAGTGCTTGACTATTTAAAAATCCACTCAAAATCAGCTGTTTCATCAAAAAAATTCCATTTTCCAGTTTTTTTTGAACCAATTTGAACATTTCATAACTTAATCTACAAAATTCCAAATGCAGTGATTCCAAGTTCCATTTAAAGCTCTTTTCATCCTCGATAAATTAAAAATAATAATGAGTAGCAGAGTTGTCTCCTCACTTCATCAAACCAGCGAAATTTTCCACTGTTCCATCAGAAAAACATTATTTTACAGTTTCTCTGAACCTCTTTGAAAAATTCATAACTTACACTCCACTCATCCAAATAATGTGTTCTATGACTTATTTTAAATCTTATCATGTGTACTAAAATCTCATAAAATTTCAGATGCAGAGAAGACCATTAGCTCTATTTTTAACTCACATGAAACCAGCAACTCAAACAGTTTTCTCAGCTTTTCAAACCTCAGTGTACATACATAAATATATATGTGTGTGTGTGTATGTATATATATATTTGAGTAGCTCTTATCATTTGAAATTCAAATCACAGGGTCAATTGACGTCATTTCTTTTGAGGTTTATATACCAATTCACAGAGTATTGATGTGTGTGTGTGTGTGTGTATTAACAGACCCATACACATGTGTGTATATATATGTCTCCTAGCAACTTGAAAATTCCTTTAATTGGTAAAAACTTCTCTTTGAATTTTGATTCTCAACTCACGGAGCATATATACCTATATTCATACAGCTACACACACGGGCTCATACACACATACTCTCCATTTCAAATCCAACGTGTATATATATTTTCCTTTTCACAGCCAAATGTATGTATGTGTTTATATATTTTTATGTCCTTTCTTCCTCCTTGTTTCCAACGATTTTGCATGCTTATGTGTGTGTCTATATATATATATATATATATATTTAAAATTCCAAATTTAAACATACATCTATATATCCTAGAAACCAAAGGCACTGTTTCGGCTAAAGCAAACAGAGGAAGAGGAATTGTTAAGCAATGATTCACAGAGCCTTATAGATTCGATATGCATATTAGCAACCATATTAAGTCGCTTAACTCCCTTTCTTCCCCAGATTCCAAAAAGACGAGGGTGACTATTTGGAAATCAAAAGTCTGTGCTTTCGATCTATCAAACCCAGTACATGCAAACCATGATTTTAACTTAAAACCACCTCCATTCCATCTATTGCATATGTTTTCACTAACATATACCTTTATCCTTCACTTTCTCTTACAAACCGAGATTTTTCAACGTCCATCAATAGAAGAAAATGAGGATGTATTGATGATTAGGGGACTCACCTTTATCTAGATCCAAACTTGCATGTGTGGTCGGACCGTTCCTCCATCTATGGTGGCCACCCGACGATGCTCTCACGCTTTCTCACTCTCCCGTTGCTGACTCTCTGTCGTTGCTGCCAACGGAAGGAAAAATGAATGGAGGAAGACGAGCTGTGGGCAGAGGCATTAAAGCCTCTGCCACGCGTGAGGCATGCGTACACATTTATATATATATATATATATATATATCTCAGCCACATTTTGGAAAGGGTCCAGCCACGTGTGTGGCATGCATAAAGCATAAACCAATGAAGACAACTTTCTTCTACTGTTATATATACTTTTTACTTGCAACAAGATATTCCAATAAATATCCTCTTACCCAAATTTGACTCTCACTGAATATAATAACTCTATATATATATATATATACACACCTGTGTGTGAGCAATTATTTATTCTTTATGTATTTTTGGCTTACAAATTTATTCATGTTTGTCCGAACTTTGGTAATTGACTTCCCAAAATCTAAATTATACTTCATAATATGTTGATCAAATTTTTGGATGTTACATCGTTCATTTCAATTATGCCACATTTCAATTAAATTTATGAAGTTAGGTACAAGTGAGAACAAAGAGTGCACAACCATGTGGTTCAACATCTGCAAATACTGTCCCATTTGTAACTTTGTTCTTTACATTCCACACATCTTGTCCTTGGCAATTTGCAAAGCTTCTACCAGGAAGCACACTTCCAAGTGCTGATGTAGTCATTATGATCCTCGAATTCTCCTGATTTAGATTGAAATATGCAACGTATACTTTTCCTGAATAAAGCATACAAATATATTAACATTAGTTTTAGGTGCCATTGCTTTAACAATAATAAGAAGAAGAATGATAATGATAATGAACACGATGATGATTTATTTTGATTGGTAAATTTTCAATATATTTTTATAACAAATTCTCAATAGATTTTTATAACAAGTTTTTAAACAGTTTAAGAGAGAGTGATATGAGTGACACAAAGTAGATACTAGTACAAAAAAAATGGCATTTCTACAACGAATCTATTACCCAGTAGTTGTTGCGAGGCCAATGTAGAAAGTGTAACTGGTGACTTTTTTTTCCTATCAGGAACTGATGTTAAAATCAATTTCTCAAAACAACAGGGGTATATAGTTAATTAAATTATTTAAAATGTAATCTATTTGTTTCTTTGCAAAATCCATGTAGAAAGCTATTTTTGCAATAGTGTGAAGAGGGGATATGAGACTGCTATTTGTCTTCACTTATAGTTTGATCCTGTATATCTAGCAAGGCATCTTTAATTTATATCTTTCCAATTTTATCCGATGTCCCCAAAGGGATTCTAGCAAATCATCTCAAAAATTAGAATGGGTTAAAAATTGGCAGAATTCATCAAGATTCAATAATAGCCAATGAAGAACTAAGTAAAAACTATGAGGTTTCAAAGAAGAGATTTAATTACTTCAAAATTCAATAACAACTAAGAAGTGTGTAATTATAAGTTCTAATGCAATAAATGACATGTTATTACTCATCACTTGTCATTGGGACTTTTTGATAATTTAGTCCCTTCCTTATTAAGACCTCAAAGCAATTCTTCCCTTTAATTCTATATATAATGAAATATATACTAAATTTTAACCCCATGTAAGCTAATCAATCTTCAATTATTCCCTGATTCTCATTTTAAAGAATTAGTCTTTTTTTCTCCTACAAACTTTACATCTAAAACTCTCTTAAAGAATAATGACACAAATTGTTAAAGTGGTCGATTAACACACAAGGTTCTTCCTTTTATAGCATCTCTTTTCCAACATTTTCAAAACTGATACTGTTGGATTACCTTCATTTCCAGTTGCAATCCATGATCGAACTCCAAGAGTTTGGAAAGGAAACTATATATCAACAAAAGAAAATAATACATGTGAGTCAAATAATTCTGTGATTGAGTTAATTACATTCACTTTAGCTTATTGAATTAGCTTTTTTAAGTGATTTTATGTAATTTAAGGTAAGTGTGTGAAAATTTTTTTATCTCAATTTACGTGAAAATACTTTTTTAATTGATTTTGGGTGTTTGATAGGCATCCCTTCAGGTTGATTTAGCCATCTTAGATCCATAGTTAATTTTTTAGTTGGTTAAAAATTTTAATGGCAAAAGAGGACTTTTAGGTCTTTTTTTTTTTAACCAAAGGACTTTTAGGTCTTTAATTTCATATCAGATTTTATTTTGATTTCATAATTTTATAAAGTGCCTTTTTAAGTCCTATAATCCTAACATTATAAGCTTTATTAACAAAGAAAATAACAAAATGAAAATTTTAAATGTCAATAAAATATTTGCAAATGCTAATATACTAGGTTCAAATTTAAAAAAAAACAAAAATAATTAGCACAAAATTTTATCATTTGAAACTAACTGTATTAGAGTTAAAAGATTGAAAATATATTTTATAAAATTAAATAATCAAATTGAAACTTTATATAATATTAGAGGAGCAAATATGCACTTTTCCTTTTTTTTTTTTTAAAATAAAAAAAAATTAAGGTTCATATTGCATGCATCCATATTTTCATAACTATAAAACTATAAATTTTTTCTTGAAAAGTTCTTAGACAAAATCATTTTTTCCATGATAGTAAATTAGAATTAGATGTAACAAAAATACAAAATCAAGTATGGATCGAAGACATACCTCCATATTGTTTGAGCTATGAGAATTAATCTCAAGGAGGGTAGGATTTGTAATAAGATTAAATGTCTTTGCATCAATATTCCTCAGGTCACCTCCATACATCAGTGGAGATTTTGCTATACTCCACAAAGTCATCTGTCAATATATATAAACACACTAATTCGGTAGACTCTAATTAAAAGCTATTGATTTGTATATATAATTCAGCATATTCTAATTAAAAGCAATACATTGATTTGTATATATAATATTTCTGGCTTACGAAAACTACCTGAGTTGTTTGTTCTGTGGGGCTAAGATTAGTAAATCTGTGTGGACCTTGCTTTGCACCTACACACACACACACACAAGAAAGTAACAGCAAAAATGAATATTAGTTTAACAATAATTGTATTCCCGGAAAGCTCAATTTCAAATTTTTCTATTATATTGATCAATTGCATATTCACTGAGTATCACACTAGAGGATGTCAAAACATGAGCTTTTCAAGATAAAGTTTTGATAAAATTAAACATATATCCTTATATTTTTAAAACTGACATAATCCTTTAATTTTACCATATTATATGGAAACTTACCAATATACCTCTTCCAAAACAAAGATTATTTTATAGTAACTTTCATTTTATTGGAATTGCATCCACCTACATGTGTTACCAAGACACACACACACACACACACACACCCCTTTCTTGATAATAACAGGAATATTTGATCTATTAAATTTAGAGAAGCTGAGAGGTACTGGTCTATATATATTACTCTCTCTGTAAAATAATAAGGAAGCTTGTGGCAATAATTTATATTTTATATGTGATCTACCGTGTTGTAAGTTATAGACTAAGTCAGTTTAAGAATATTTTGAAATAAATTGACTTCAAACCTGGATTAGTTAGCCATCCAAATGGAAGCATGTCCAAATCAGGCCATGACCTGCCATTTAAACCTCTGATTCCAATCAACTTAGCAGAAGCAAATTTCCTGTGAAGAGAAAAACCGCTACTAGTTGAACTCACATTATATAAAGAAGACAAAAATTTATCTTTCTTAACGCTAAATTACACAAAACTCCCTTAAACTTTAGACTATGTACAAATAACTTCCTTAAATAATGAAAATCCAAGAGCTTTTAATTCTGTACAAATAACCCCCAACTAATAAAAAAAAAATATTCCCACTTCAACTTTATTTTTGTGTACATATAACCCTCTCATCAAACCTTAATTAATATGTAAATAACCCTATAAACTTCAAGTTATGTGCGGATAAGTGATGCACATTAATCGTATGGGACTAGTATACATAAATGTAAGAGTTTAGTGGATTCATTGTAAAGTTTCAGAGGTTAGAGAGGTTATCTGTAGGTAGTGTATGTAAAGTTCGGGAGGATTAATATGGTTTTTAATCTTAAAATAGAGCAATTAATAAAATAGAATAATTAATAATGACCTTGAGACATCAAAGTGATCTGCCACGTGTTGCCACTGATCCCAATCATCTCCAGTTACACGATACATGTTAACAATTCCACTTACTTGCCTAGCCATGTGTGGTGTTGCAGACACTCCAGGAGATAAAGAAAGCACTATGGGACGACCAAGATCCTTTAAAATCTACATACACGACATGTCGTTTACTTGTTAATTTCGCCATGATGTTATTTCATCATAGTAGAATTTAGTTTTGAATCCTTTTAGCATCAATATAATATGAGTGAGACAAAGAAGAAGAATCTAGCATACCCCAGATACTGTAGTTATTTCATCTACATTCAAGTTATCACCAAACACGCAGTCCAGTTTCACTGCAAAAACGGATAAGAAATTCCTATTAATCAAAGGTACTAGGGCAATGTTTTTGTTAGCAAAAGTTGATGTGAGTTGGGTTCCGGTGATTACTAAAGCTATTGTATATTTTTAGGGTCAAATAGTATTTACAGATATACTTACAGATAAATCTTCAATGAGGTTCTCGTAATAGCAATAGAAAACTACTACGACATTTGTTATTTGATTTGAAGAAAAATGATAACATTTTGTACATTTTATTGCTATTGATAATTTTGTAGGTTTGTATTACTTTGGGTTGGAGCAAGACACAAATTAAGACCATGACCAAGACTACTCAAGAATTTCAACAAGGGTTCTAGTAAAAGCTTGAAAAATTTTATAAAAGACCATGACCAAAGGCTACTTTTGTCACTTCCTCTCTCTAAACAATTAATCGTGCCAAAAACCCAAGTTGTAAATATTGATTTTTTTTGTAAACAAGTTCCAAATAGTAATTAAAACATTTGACCTAACTAATCCATAAATTGTCATTCCTTTATAGCTTAGGACTACACTATCTCCTTCTTGCCCAAAACCTAAATTAGTCCTGCTGATCCTAAAGGTAAAATCTAGAAGAGGGATTTACTTTGGTAATAAATGTAAAATGTCAACACATTTTAGATCCCAATTAATTTATAATTCCCCCCTAAACTCTCCATATTAATGTCATGTATTAAGGGGTTTAGGAAAATCAATACACATTTTTAATTTATAAATAACCAACTTTCTTAATCTCTAGGAATTAGTTATCTATATCCTACATCCTGGGTCAAAGGGAGTAAGTGTTACACCTATATATATATAATATGAGTAAAAAAGAACCTTGTGGGTAGATTAAAAAAAATCTAGTTTCCTATATATTCAATGAGAAATACTTACATACTCCCGGAGTGTTAAATCATCCATATTCTTTCTTCAATGAAAAAAATTTCAACTATCCTTCTATTTAGATCTCATATCCATAAATTTCTCTAAATTATTTATCTCTCTCCATAACTCATTATAATAAATATTTGTGAAACCCATGAGAAAATATTGTTGAAATATTTTCATTAGAATGAACATGGACCATGTGGCTCTCAAGAAATATATGTAAATATTTCTCACAAACATTAATACACACAAACATTAATACACACACATACATGAATTCGTTTAAAGCATAAACGATATATAGTTGAAGAGTGAGAATACCAAAATCAACATCCCATGAAGCATACAAGTCATAGATAGATTTCAAGTAGGCTCTTCCAGCTCCCAATGTTAAATTGATAGCCATGAAACCTTTAGGCATCCAGCTGCAAGCCCTTGACCTTATTCCTATGTCTCCTGCGTGCCACTCTCTACCAGCTTCCATATAAACACCTCCCTAAACAAAATTATTAATTAACAAGAAATACATGTTGATTAATGATTGTTTAAACTTTTCTTTTTTTCTTTTGCCGAGAATAATTGTTTAAACGAGTATGCATAGAAGTGTTTGGATATTTAAAAAAAATCGTATTTTTGTCTCTGATATTTGATTTCCAAACAGAACTTTAAACTTCTCATACTTGCCGATTATTGGTGAATTACAATCAGATATTAATGAGTCCACTAACACGCAAAAGAAAATTCATTAGGACAAGCAAGAACAAGTAAGTGGCATGAGATTTTGGTTCCCTTCCATTGAAGAGATCTCAATTAAACAAATTATTAAATGTTAGAAGTTTAATTTTTAATTTAAAGAAAATATAGAATATAACAATTTCTAATCATAACGTTTTCAGAAACAATGTATTTCCTAACACGAAAAACGGTGGGAAGAACAAAGTATAACAAGAGTCAAGACCATGATTTTTTTAAAAATAGGCAAATATCTGTGTACATGTCAAAATCAATTTTAAAACCAAAACCAAACACACTAGTTGAAATCAATTAAAAACCCAGAACCATAGTTATTTTATAAGTTAGCAAACAGCCTAAACATGACAAAATTAATTACGAACCTAAAATCATGCTTATCTCAAACCACTATTATCAGCTGAGGGTGTTTGGTAACTCATGAGATAACCATGATTTTTAATTCATTGTTGATTTTGGCATGTGTGTTTGGTTTTAGGTTTTGGGTTCATAATTCATTTTGGGATGTATATGACTGTTCAGGTATTTTTCAAGAAATCTACTCCAAGTTCTTTTTATAAACAACAACTACTTAAATCACCCAAAATAAACTACATATTAAAATTAATGGAAAGCAATGAATGTATAAGAGATATAGTTTTCTTTTCTAAACGCGCCCTTATTTATGAAGATGATGAGTGAGAGAGAATGAGTAGCAAAAAAGATGAGAGAGAATGTATGGGGGGCAAAGATTAGAGACATGAATTATCGTGAAAAATAGCTTTTAAATTATTTAGATTTCTTCTCAGAAATTAAGTTTTTCCCTATTTTTTCTAAATACCAAAAAATCCATGCTATGATTTTCCCCCAATTTTTTTTGGCCTGGATAAATTTTATAATTATCTTAAGCATCTCCATCGTAGCATACTTAAGACAATTGGCTCAATTGGGCTTAGTAGCAAGCTTAATTCTGGTTTATTGTGAACCTTTTAGGCCTAAAATTTCGGATACTACAAATTAATTAGGGATAAAAATAGAAAAAAAATTGCATTAATTTTTCAGATAAAGAAAAGGTATTACTTATATAAAGGATCCAAGAGAGTATGATTAGAGAGAGCATATTGCTTATAAATAGGACTGGAATCAGTATGATTTTGGCTCTCAAAAACAGTTATAACAGGGATCCAAACAAGCACTTAAATCATAAAAGCCTCAATTTATTTTATTTTCTTATGAATTCAATTATTGAGGGCATACCGTCTTTGTATCCAATATGGGAGTGTTTTGTTCAACAGCTTGAGAGCTAATTCCAGCCATGAGATGAATCCCAAACTTCAAACCCATGCCATGAACCTTCTCAGCCACTGGTTTGAATCCTTTCCCACCAATAGAAGAAGGCCACCTGGCAGGATCAGGAACCAATCTGCCCCATTCATCCTTATTCTCTCTCCCAAAAGACTGATCGCCACCATCATCAAGACTCCGATACCAAAGAAAATCCACCACGCCGTACTACCACAAAAAAAAAAAAGGAAATTAAAACAACATGAAAAAGAGAAATCTCATTAGTATCATCATTGAGGAAATTATGTCTCTATTAACTTTATAAATTATTTGCAAATGGCCTTTCTTAACGGTGAGGACAGAAACAACAAAATATGGGAGTCACTGACGAATTGAAATAAAATTATCCTCAGCAATTTTTCCTTAAAATCTTGCTTAAGGATGAGGTTGCCTATTCGTGGAGAGGAACGCTCCTTTTCGCCTTCCCATCCTCTTTTCATGTTCTAACCATAAGATCGACATTTCAATAATAATCCATATTTGATTTTTTATAAAATTATTATAAAAATGTTAAATTATAAAAACATAATTAATTAAATGTAAATTTTTAATTAAATTTTTATATAAGAAATTTAATACTACAATAAATAAAATAAAAGGCATTTTGCATAAAATCAAATCTAAGCCATTCAAATGTATGTTTTTCCTCTTCCTGCATTTTCCATGGGTGCGTGATGAGTTTCTTTTGGGTGAAGGATGATCGGGAAAAAAAAAGAAATATAATTATTCTTTTTCAACAATATATTAAATGTGACTATTAATTTTTTTAGGTTTATTTGTGATTCATTGTAATTTACATCGATATATATATATATAAAGTTACGAATCGGATCGAGGATGAAAATTTAATTATTGTACCTCATATCCATGAGGAAGAAGACGCTTGGAGAGTGCTTCAGTATTCTGTAAGAATTCTCCCTCAGAAATTATCCAACTGAAGGAATCGTAGGAATTCCAGCCTCTTGGAGGAGTTATAGCATTTTGAGATAACACACTGAAAATGAAAACATTCAACTTAATTACTGTACAGCTAAAACTTAATATTTAAATATTTAAATGATGTGGAAGAAATTAAACACCATAACTCAGAGAGAACATTATTACTGTCTTATAGCTTCTGAAGATAGATATCATCGTAGAGTAAATTAGGAGAAATATGGCGTACCTTTGAGTAAAGAGACGGAGGAGGAAGAGGAAGAAGAAAAAGAAGGAGAGAGAGCCGCAGAACTCCATATAATTGCTTTTGATGATGATTTGTATTCACACTTATTGTATGTTCCTTTATATAAGGGTAATTAAATGTCTTATTCACATTTATTATGGATATTTATGTCCACATAAAGATACGGATTTGAATTTGCCAAAAATAAAAAAAAACGCGGATTAACGCGCACAGAGCAGGCATACATGTCATTTTGTTTTTTTTTGGGAATTAAATACTCCTAGATAAGAGAAATTAGTACTGCTAAGTCCCAAAAAAAATCTTCAAATTATCATCAAATCCTTGGGGATCTGAAAGTGGGAGATTGCAATTGTGAAAATATAAGTTTACACTATAAAGTTGATGGAACATTGACTTGTCCATTTAGGCACCTTGGTTGGTCATTGACGGCACTATGACTTGTCATGCCCTGAGTTGTGACACATTGTGCAACATTGAGTTGCCAATTGATAAGTGAGTGTAAACTCATCTTCTCATGATTTTAATAAATCGTTCATAACATAGCTCCCTAAGGGATTGACAATAATTTGAAATTTTCTTGAGATATGGCGGTATTAATTTCTCTTATTTGTAACATACGTGTGAGCTAGTTTTTCGAGATGGTTTTCCAACAAGCCTTACAACGAGGCCTAGGAACTCTCAATAGTTGATTCAAGAACGAGTTACATTTACATACCATCAGTGTTTTGAGATGGCACTATGACTTGCATCGTGAAAATGTATGTTGTTAGTGGAACATTGACTTGTCCATTTAGGTACATTTACATTGTGAAAAATGAAAATATATGTTGTTAGCAGAACATTGACCTGTCCATTTAGGTGCATTGACTAATCATTGACGGCACTATAACTTATCATGCCTTCAGTTGTGAATTATGCCACATTGAGTTGTTAATTAATAATAGGTGAGAGTAAACTCAACTTTTCATAATTTCAATAAATCGTTCACGGTCTCTAGAAGCCTCACAATAATTGGAAAATTTCCTTGAGATCTGGCAGTATTAATTTCTCTTAATTGAAACCTATGTGTAATTTCTCCCTTTTTTCTTTCCTTTCCTAGTAAAAAAAATGACACCCGTTTTAACTCATTTAATTGCCTTTATCGGTGAAGAGACATATGCAGTGAACTATTATATGTGCGTGTATGTATATTCTCTTTAGGTAAAGTTGCATTAGGAATTGCTTTTGCATGTAATTCATGATATTTCAAAATGGCATCTTTCAAATTTTGTGCAGTGGATAAGAACAGAAGGTGAAGGGCTTCACTTGATAAAAGTAGATAAAAAACCATGTGTTCACACTTGTACGCCACATCCCAAGAAAGTAAAAAGGCCCCCAAAAAAAATCACTGATTAAATATTTGTGTCCTTATTCATGGATCATGGAACCGAATCCTCTTTCGTAATTAATGAAAAAAATTGAAGCGTGGGCTAAAAGGAAATTAAAAAAATTAGTTGAAGAGAGAAGAATGAAAATTTATGGTCTACCTAATAAATAAGATCTATCGAATTCATGCATCTCTCTCTTGTCTCTCCAAATCGTCCACTAATGCTCCCTCGCTCTCTTTGAATATGATAATACGAGTATATCTTTTTTTGTAATGTATTCCTTTTATAGTATATATTGTTTAAAATTTTAAAAGACCTTTCTTAAAATACCTCTATGTGATGATCCCCCCTCATATCCCTTAATAAATGCTCTTTTTTCACAAAAAAAAAAAATACTCTTTTGTAATATAATTTGTACTGCAAATGATGGCTTACACTTAGAACAGGAGGTAGTATTATTTTTACAGGATTAGACTAATCTTCTATATATATATATATTACCCAAGAAAATATCTAAATATCAATACAATATCCAATGACTTTTAGTTTTTCGTGTTTAAAGAGAAGAAAGCCAAAGCATCATTATAGGGGTTGACCAAAATTAATTGCATTGACATAAAATTCTATTCGTTGTGTATGCTTTGGCCACAAAAAATTTACTGTTTGTGATTTAGTACTTTAGAGCCCTCTATTTTTTTCAAAGCACTCCCAAGACTCTCGTCTAACTATGCTCTATACGTAAACCTACTTCAGTCTTATTCTTGAGCTTTTTACTTCGTCAATATTTGAAATCAATGTTCAGCGTATTACTTGCTATAACATGTGAACTTTCTGCATGTCTAAACATTTTGTGAATATCAATTTATACACAAAAAAGAATTAACATTATTAATCCATTATCAATACCATTCTTACGGAGCACGTATAGAAATAGGTAAAAAAATGATATTCACAACAACATTAAATGAATTGTAGAAATTAAATGCATTGAAATTCATCATGAATTTGAAAACTTTTTCACTCATAAAATACATTTCCCGGTTTCTCTTCAATACATTCTCTTTATTGTGGGGGGATTTTATTCCATAAATAAATATTAGTAAGTGTATAAAAAGATGTCTCCATCCCCAACAAAGCCCATACCAAGAATCCGAGGA
>QFDD01004381.1:0-20409 GCA_006871305.1 Vachellia collinsii | reverse complement strand
GAGGTGACATGTGGCAGGGGCTTAACTTGAGGTGGCGGCTGACGGAGGTGCCACGTGGCATGGGCCCGGGTGAGGTGGCGGCTTGCAGAGATGCCACGTGGCATTATTATTTATTTAAAAAAAAAAAGAAATTTGCCACGGAATTTGCCACGGAAAATTCCGTGGCAAACTTTCCGACGGAATATTCCGTCGGAAATTCCGTGGCAAACTTTGCCACGGAAATTTTCCGTGGCAAATTTCCGACGGAATATTCCGTCGGAAATTCCGTGGCAAACTTTGCCACGGAATATTCCGTCGGAAATTCCGTCGGTAATTTCCGACGGAATGAAAATTCCGTCGGTAAACATTTTGTGACGGTGAAATTTCCGACGGAATGAATTCCGTCGGAAAGTCATTCCGTGGCAAATTCCGTCGGAAATTCCGCCGGAAACCACAATTCCGTCGGTAATTCCGTGGCAAATTCCGTGGCTAATTTTATGTTTTTTTGTAGTGGAGTTCATCATACATATTCCCATAATTTAACAAAATTCTACATATGCATGTTTTACATCACAAGCATGCATCTTCTTTCAATTTGAGATCAAATCTCCCCCCCCCCCACTTAAGTTTCTTCCTTCCTTGCTTGACTTTGCTTGAGCTTTAACCTAGAAGGTTATATTTTTGGGGAGAATGAGATTCTTGGAATCCCAATAGCAAAAGTCACTAATACATACATTAACATGCATGATTATCATTTATTTTCTATCTAGCTATGCATGAACATTTTATGATGCACTTTGAAAACACTTTGCATATAGCCATGGCATGTCATGAATACAACTTCACATATTCACATAGCATACAAATAGCATGCAAAATAACACAATAAATAAACAACAACTAATGATAATATTAATGTAAAAATTAGTAACTTTGCTACCTCAATTCTTTAACTTGTTCCTTAACTTTCCTCTTGACTTGGTGACTTCTTCCTTGCTCTTTGGAAACTTCCCTTTGAAACTTAACTACCTACACATATCATAATGCATTTGGCATCAATGATAAGCCATAAACTATGCATTATAACATTTAAAACCTCACTAAAATCTCTCTTGAACTTTAAGGGTCCTAAAGCCATTAACTTTGCTAAAATTGATTCAAATACTTCCAAAATTGTTTCCTCACTTATACCCTACACAATTTTGCCTTCTAAATCTGTTAGAAGCATCAAAATCACCAAAATCACTCTTTTTCTATCACTTCCCCTGCAGCACGAAATTTTTCCAAAAATTGGGAAAAATGTGATTTTTCAACTTCTACCTTCACATACATGCATAATCACATTCCTTGATCATTTTCCCATCATTAGACATCAAAAAATCATTCCTTCCCTTGCATGAACAGTGCCAACCAGCAGCCATGAACAGTGACTTCATGCCAAAAATTCCATACAAGATCAAATCAACTCAAACTAACTACCAATAGGTTTCAAATCATGCATATAGTTGTTTTCTAACAACTCTTTCATCTAAATCCCACTCTTCCTCATTTTCTCTCACAAAAATCGAACTTTTCAGCAGCAAAATCTCATCATGAACTCAAAAATAAAGCCATAGAATTAAGGGAAAGACTTAGATTCATGGAATAGAAGAGATTTCATGCATGAATCAAGCTTTACCTTTGATTTTTGAGTGGTTTTCCTTGCTTTTCTCCTTCTCTTCTTCACGCCTTGCTCTCTTCCTTTTGCTCTCACTTGTGTCAACTTTGAGGTGCAGAAAGTGGAATGAAAAGTTTCTCATAATGGGTTTAAATCAAATGGTCAAATGCTTTAAAAAGAGTGGGACCCACCTGGACTAGGAAAATAATTTTACATAAGCATGTTTTACCATTTGTCTTGTGCTATTTCTACCTTCTTTTGCTCTTGGAATAAGACCACTACAAGTGGAAAAATATGGATATCTTCTCTTCCTTTACAAAACTTTTGATTTTCATAAAGTAGGTTTATGTCACCGAAAATGCTTTTCGGTGGTTTCCTGATCACTTGACTGATTTACAGTCATTGAAAATTCCCTAAATTCATCTGATATTCCCATGATTTTTCTCTCCCCAAATTTCTTTCCGGAATGTGTTTAATTAATTTTTAAAGAAAACCCTAATTCGAGGTTTTTCTGAACCTTTTCTTTCTAATCAAGGAAACTGCTTCTGACTTTCTCTTAGGAATCATTTTATAAAATACTAGAATTTCTGAGCTATTTTTCCTTGCTCTGAGATCAGATATTCGAGGCCTCTAGGTATTTTAAATAATTATTTTTGACTAAATTATTTATTAAACAGCCAAAAATTAAATGACCTTTAAAATTCCCGTAAAGGTTATTTTGGTCATTTTAGCTCCAAGCAGACCTCAATTACTGATCAGTGAATTTTTCTCTATCCAATGGTGTCCTGAAAATTTTTCTGATATTTTGGTCAAACTTTGACCAAAATACCCTTGGACTTGCACTTATTTACCAAATTACCCTTGAATTCCTTAAATGGCGATTTGATCCCTCGAATTCCAAAATTTCACTTGGGTCCCTATTTTAAAATATCACCTTGGTTCCTTAAATTCATCAAAGGACACTTTGGTTCCTTACTTTTTCAAAATGACCACTTTGCCCTTACTTTTTATACGCTTGGCAGAATGTCATTTTACTTTTCCTTTCCTTTCCTTTTATCCTCCGAACCATTAACTAATCTTTATCTACTTATTTAGGCTTTATATCCAGTTATTGTAAACCTGGATATTACAGTGCCTCATCTTGCTTAGCCAGTAGTTGCGGAATAGCTCTTAAGGACAGTATCCTTGGACGTGACTCGGATCAATTTATTTTTTGCAAGTGTTATTTTCTACAAAATCATGGAGGGGTGCTCTATCATATACTCTAATCTCAAGTGTCTGAGGGAATTAACAGAGACAGAGTCAAGTGTGATATGGAATATCTCACAAGTCACTGCAAGCCACTGTAAGAACATACACATCAATAAACTGGCCAAGGATTTCAAATGGTAACAGTGTGTTTGAATCATCAGTGACATTGTGAAAGTAATGCAGCAGAAGGTATCTTAATTCGTTGAAATCATTAGTTGGAATGTCTCCATTGTATAACATGATAGCCTGTTCCTTTGTGAGTAATACTTCTTCTATGTAGCTAACCTAATGAGAAGCAAAAGCCACAAGGTTTAAAATTATATATGAGGACACTGGATATGTCATTAGAAATGTCAACTGCAGGATTTGGAAAAAGTAAACCATTTAAAATTATGCTACCAATCCTGATCGTCAGCATTTGCTCCTTGGTAGCTTTGGAATTTTGATGCAAATATCTATGACTTGGTGAACTCACCACAGTGATAAACATTTATAATTGTTAAAGCAGGGCACAACAATTTCATGTTCCCAGACTTGAGCTTAGGCAACATGCCTAAAATCAGATGCTCTAATCGAGGAAACTCAATCTCTTCAACAACGCTCTAATCGAGGAAACTCAATCTCTTCAACAATGGCTCCTTCTTTATATTCCTCACCGTTACCAACAATTTCCTCAAGTGCTCCACAATTTTTTATTCTTAGTGTTTTAAGGCTTTCTATCATAGAAGCTGCTGGAAACAGAGTTTGCACACTGTTCAAGATGTTCAAAGCTCAAAATCCCTTCAGGATTATTGCTCCACACATGCTTCATCTTCGGCAAGTTATTTAAAATCATTGTTTTCAACTTGGAGATTTTTACATTCACATTATTGTCATTGACGTCAAATATTGCCACCACTGAACTACAACTTTGAACTTTCAATTTCTCCAAGCTTGGTAAGCAAATAAGCAAATGAGATGGAATAATAGTTGACAGAAACTCACAATTATCCACCACCAATGTTTCCAAGCGCCCAAAGCTGTTGTGTGGCAAGGGAATTTTCCCATCCCATATATCTGCTAACTCGGCATAATCCAAAAGTGATAAGTGTCTGTGGTAGGAAAGCTGAAAAAATAATAAAAAAAAGTGAAACAAGAAGAAATTAATGATATATCGAAGTATTACAAGATTTGGCATAGAAATATATGGGACCTTAGAAAGAAAATTTCTCTTTTTAAATAGAAAATGAGGAGAATATATATATATATATATATATATATTCCTTTTTCATCCGATTCAAAATGCTGAGATTTTACTGCATAAAAGGTTTTTGAAATTTTTGAGAGCTTAACAAAGCTCCAAAAGTTTAATTTTGTTTCATATATATAATATAAAATTAGATTTAGATGACTGAAAGTGATGAGACTGTGTTATGACTAATGAACACAACTCCAAAGAAAAACCCAATCCCAAAGAACTTGACTATTGGGACTCATAACAACACCCCCTTCAAGAGCTGATATCCCTCGCGGTTCTACACCATGACACTTCTGTCAGCTTCCTCTTAACTAAAGCACATTCTCTTATTAGGAGGCAGAGTCCAAGCCACACTTGTGATGGTCCTTAAGGTGGGACTCGTACAAATTATTGATCTTTTAGATGCTGAATTAATACCTTGTATCTTTAGACATGCTGGAGCTATAATTTGTTAAATAAGAATATTAGACCTAGTGTATTGATGTAACTTAAATAGATATGATAAAAACAGTTAGTACGTACCGAATTCATGAACATCTTCAATATTCTATTATTCAGATCCCCTTTCCAAGACCCATTCTCTTCTTCTGTGTCGATCTTAATCACTTTTAGATTTGGTGCGGTGCAAAGTCTGTTAGAGAATTTGGTCATCCTTGGATATCTAGTTACTATCAATTTTTCGAGTGATAGGAACTCAAATGAATTGTGGATCTCAAATGAATCATGGATGTCACCAAAGCTGCAGAAACACGAGAGGATCTGTAGACCCGCGAGTTCTAAAGTCATCAACTTGTTAAAAAGAATCTCATTTTCAACTTCATCATTCTGTCTTGGAACAATTTTCTCTAACCCTATACATTCAATCACCTTCAAGGACACAAGTTGAACCAAGCTTTTTGCTGTTGAAAATCCTATCAAATTTTTCATCCTCCAACATCGATGCACTTCAAGGGTTGTCAACTAAGTGAGAGTCACTGAGGAATGACATAAATTGATCAGTTTGTCACAACCCTCTACATACAAGTGTTCTAAGCAATTTTGGAGATCTGATCCACTTTCAAACCCTATATTCTCAAGAGCATTCAAATTCTCTAACATCAAATATTTTAAGATGTAGGAAAGTATAAATGGTTTCTTGGATCTCAAGGTTTCCAGAGCCAAAGTTTTCTTGTATCATTGGTTCTGTGAGGTCACAGTCGGACAATCTAAGGCTTTCCAAATTAGGCATTCTGCAGAGAAACTGATAGAGAATATCAATTGAAGGACATGAAACCACGTGAAAGTTTTTCAGATCGGTCATATAGTAGTTTTCAATGCGGAGCTTTAGCTTCTCCGCTTCCTTCAAGCTTATATCCATGGTTTCCAAGTTGGGGATTATCTATAAAGCATGTGAAACAAAAATTAATCAAGCAAGAAAAGAAAACAAGTTTAGTTTTTATATATGTTCCATCAAAGCACAAAGTATTGTTTATGCCTCTCGAGGCGAGAAGATTGGTCCTTCTTTTGAATTTACGGTTTCTATTTTGAATGCTTCCAACTGATCACAACCGAACACTACTAACTTTTTCAATTTCAGCCACTTTGAACTATGTCTCACCTTAAAAAAACACTTCAGTTTTGGAACGTGTTTGATCTCCACCACTGATACTTGAGGGAACTCAAAGCTTATTTCATATAATCCTTCATCCCCAAGTGCAATATCTTCCGTTTGAGGGCAGTCAGAAACGGAAAGAGAATCCAATTCTTGAAGATCTTTGGCCACTGAAACTGGGACTATATATTCCAATTCATCACATTTAGTAACCTTTATGCTATGCAACCTGTTAAAGTTGAGAATTCCTTCAGGATCTCCATTCCATATGCGCTTAAGTATTTTGAGATTATCTATTTGAAGAACTTGCAGACAACTCTTATCTCCAACACTGGGTTTCTTAGCACTGTTGAGATCAAAGATCTATTCAACTGAATGACAACTAAAAATCCTCAAGCTCTCTAATCTACCAAATCTTCCCACCATGTTACTTGGAAGCACTGTCACAAGTTGGTTACACCGTCCAATAGGCATTGACTTTAGGCTACGAAAGGAATCTGGGCTGGATTCTGTAGGCCATAGAGTTCTCAACTGGTGCATTAGATCGAGATGGATTTCCTCCAACTTAGGAAACACGCGAACTCTCTGTAGTACAAATTCAATATCTCATTAGCATTTTTCTTCATCCACATGGCTATCTCATTACATAATCACACTTTGTAAAGGCAAACTTAATGTAGAATAAGATATCCAATACTAAATCCAATATATTGTACCAACTTACCCTTGCTTCCCGCATATCATCTTCATTTTCATATTTGAACAAGTCCTCCATCTTGTAACAGTCACTTATAAACAAGCGTTTGAGTTTCTTCATACTCTTCGCCATGGAGAATGAAAATAAATATTCTATACTCGGACAATTTGTCACGTTCAGTTTAGCTAAATGTTCAAAGGGTCTTGATTGGATGGTTATCTCCTTTATGAGTATTGAAGAAAGCTCCAAGCTCTCTAAGTTAGGAATCTCGACCAAAAAAACAATTACATATGTCCAAGGACCAATTCAAGGGTTTTCAAAAATAGGCAAGAATGGAAAAATTGGAGGAATGTCAAAAGCTGTGGGTTTTAAATATTTATAAAAATTTTAGGGAAAGGGTAATAAAAGATAGTTGAAGAGTAATGCATAATTTCAAATTATTTTTAAACACACACACACACACACACAGAGACTTACATGCATGCATGCATAACATCCATGATACATACATACATACATACATAATAGTTGAAGAGACATGCCTATTCATTGAAGAGAATGATGTCATCATTCCGACCCTGATCATTGGAATATACTCCAGTAAGATCAGGCAAACATTTCAATGCTAGTGAGCGCAATTTTGGAAAGTTAATCTTCTCATCTTGATTCTCGTCCTTAGTCACAATAGTCTTCATAGACATATACTCCAGTAAGATCAGGCAAACATTTCAATGCTAGTGAGCGCAATTTTGGAAAGTTAATCTTCTCATCTTGATTCTCGTCCTTAGTCACAATAGTCTTCATAGACATACAATTAGAAATGTCAATTGTTTCTAGATTTTTTAGGAGTGAAAACATAGGAAAGGTTAAGACATTTTCTATTCGGGCGCAAAAATGAATCCTCACAACTTTTAGTCTCGAGAAGGAGGAGCCGCTAAGATTAGTACTGTGGCATATTACTTCCATCTTGTCTAATCTGTAGAGACAAAGTGATTCTAGAATGGAGAAAGCATTATCCACAATTAGCAACTAATTTGGATCAACGATGCATTCAATATCAGAGTTATCTACAATGTGCAATTCTTTCAGACATGGAAATCCTTCCATATTCAGCTCACAGAAAATGTTTCTAACACCATTCAGTTACCCCAATAACATTTTCTCTACTCCTCTGAACAACATCTTCACACCCTTGTGATAGTGAATAACATTGCGTTCTAAGATCTGCAATGCCAAAACTCGTGATGCTTCCTCCTTCACTATGGGGATGGAACCAACGACCAAAAAAAAATTAATGAGGATAAGAAATATATCTTTATCTCACTGTAGGAAGTTGATTGAATTATTTATTTATGAATTTTGGGAATGAAAACTAAAAAAGAAATCAGTGGTCTTTGAAAAGCTTTCAAATATCTTATTTATCTTGTATGATTTATCATACTTCTCAATGATAAAACCATGGGCTCAATAGGATTTCATAATCAAACAAATAATATTAGAAAAAGGGAAAATCTCCTATAAAGCTACCTAAAATAGGAAAATTCTAAATCAAATTGATAAATTAACAATTTTCAATTCAATCATTAACACAAAAAATTATTTTGATTTTAGCTAATTAATCATATTTTATTTGATTATATATTAATGTTGGCGCGCACACGCGCAAAATTCTGGGAAAGATATAAGTTATATAGAACCTAAGAAAGGCAGCAAAGTCATTACCCACATTTTGAAATCCCAAATTGAGTTAATGACTCAATTAGAGATTTGTTAAATCTACCAACTTGATATAAGATTTTTTTTCCTCAGAAAAATAATATTAAAAATATATAAAATAGATATTCCAAAGCCATATATCCATCTTTGTTTGCCTGGCATCTTGAAATCCCCCAACGAAAGTGTCTCAAAATTTCCAATTACAATCTTGTAGCTATCCAACTTGTTGAGGAACAAATTCCTTGGTAGAACTGCAACATTTGGTATGCATATATCTAGATTCTTCAACTGATGCAAGTGGCTCAACTCAGCCAAAATACTGTTTTCACTTTGATTTTCTTCACTCTCCCACTTCACACTATTTTTCATATACAATTCTTCCAAACTATTCAAACTTGACAGCAAATTAGGCGGAATCTCTCTAAGTTCATAACAATTTCTAATATCAAGCAATTGCAACTTATCCAATTTGCCTAATGCAGTTGGTAGATTTTCAATTCTAGATCCTGAAAGGCTAAGAATCTTCAATTTATGTACCTTTCCAATAAAGGATATGTCACCTAACTTGCATTTCTCTAAACAAAGCATTCTCAAACTTGTTAAGCATCCAATTGAAGCACAAAAGTTTGACACATCAATACCAATTAAAGTCAATACTCTAAGTCTCCTAGCTCGTTCAAAAAAGCCTCCGGGAATGGTGAAAGAAGGATTAAGACTATCAACATGGAAAATTTAAGTCTCGGACAACTAACAGAATTTGGAAGTTTATTATTGATATCACAGCTGCGTACAGATATGACATTATATCTCTTAAATTCGTTTTTATGGGGCCACTGTTTAAGTTCCCCATTTTGCATGATGAAAAGATGTTGCTCCTCGGATGCTATTGATACGGCAATCTCACGATTCATATCGTGCACGTTGAAACGATCATCAGAATAACTATCTAACAACAAACTTGAGCTCTTAAGATTTTCAGTTACTCTGAGTACTTTTTCACGAGTTTCCTTAATTGTAAGAAACCCTTCAAACATACCGACACCAATGCAGTACTTCACCAAGTCCACAATTAGGGGTTGATAACCCAGTTGAGCACAAAACAAGAAAGTAGACTTGAGCTCTTCATTTTCCAGATGATTAAAGCTCAATCTTGTCGAGAAATCTATAGATTTAGCCACCTCAGCGGATTCTTCTCCTTCAAGTTGACCAAGCGTCTCTTGCCACTGCAAGTAGCTCTTAGACCGTAGAGTCTTTCCAATTGTGAAGATTGCTATAAGTAATCCACCACACTTGTTGGAAATCTTAGCTGCTAATGGTTCAACTTGGGAGTTTTATCATCCATTCCAACCATCTTCTTGAACAAATCCTCAGATTCCTGCTTCTCCAACCCTTTTATTACAAAACCTGAATCTTCTTTCACATGCATTTTATCAAACACTACCTCTTTACTTCTTGAAGTCAACAAAATCTTGAGCATTTTGGAATTATTTGTCATTTCTTGCCCATCAACACTCGTCCCTTCTACTTGTCTAGCATAATTTGGAGCAAGATTGACATCGTCTATGGGTATCCCCAGCTTTTTCAAGTCTAATTCGGCCTATAGATCATCAAGAACAATAAGAGTATTCTTTTTTTCCTTCTTAAATATATTTCTTAAGCGAGTTTTTCTTCCAATCTCAGTTTCTTCATCTAATCTCACACCCATTTAATCAGCTAGTTGTCCTTGAATTTGCTTGATGTCTGGATTTCTTGTCACAGTTACAAACATAACCACATCAAACAACTTATCTCTTTGAGCTTCTCTAGCCACTTCTTTGACTAAAGTGTTTTTACCCACTCCTCCCATTCCGTACACCCCAGCCATTTTAATACTAGTATCTTTCAGCGACTTGATAATATCCTCTAAAACTCGTTTTCTCGAGTTAAAAATTTCAAAGGAGGCGAAAGGAAATCTAACGACATTGGCAGTAGCAAAATAGAAAATCCATAAGTGGTTTCGCAAAGATTGTTGACTTGCCTTGCTAGTCTATAAGCTTTCTTGGCCAAACGATGCCTCATCCCAGGTCTAGGCAAATAACCTTTCGAACACATTATATAAGGGAGGCGTTTATCCTGCGAGAACTCATCATTCTTATTAATTATATCACTTACCTCTTCTAACCACTTTAAAACATATGGCGAAGGATCCTTGCCATTTCGATATTCATCACCAATCAAGTGCAGCATCATGTCTCTTTTTACTTGGAGATCCTTAAGAGAATTAATTAGCTCCTTAACTTTGAACTCATACAGAAAATAGCTAAGAAAATGTTCCCCTATTGTTTTTCCGGCCAAGTCTGAAACTTCCTTTTGTATGTGAGAGCTCAATTGTCTTATAGGGATACTCTCCGATGATTCTATTGCAGCAGGGATCACAACAGAGGTCACCCATGGTTTCATCAGATCCCAAAGACTGCAAGCGTTGAAAATAGAATATCAATACAAGGAAATTATAAATTACTCCCACTCCTGTTTTTTATAAACAACAATAATTATCCAATAAAACGAACTATTGATTAAGATTAGTTAAAAACAATAAATATGTAAGAAATGTAGTCTTATTTAAAATATATCCTTATTTATAAAGATAATGAGTATGGAAGAGAATGAGTGGGGAAAATATAATAGATGAGAAAGACATACAATTACTTGAGGTAAAAATGTTACAAAAAGAGAGGTACATTTAGAGCCTGTAAGTTTCCATTTTTAAGAACAGTTTTTTTGTTATTAAAAACAAGAAAGCAAAAAAAAGTTGTTTGATAATGTGTCTTTAATAGGTTGTTTTTAAGAAAAAGAGAAACTTGTTTCTAAAAACTAAAAAACAAAAAAAAATCCTTTTTTTGGGTGCATTTATTATTTTTGCTTGTAAAAATTTGGAAACTCCTTATTTTTTGCTCCAAGACTTTTTCACCATTTAAGATTTGAGTTATCATCAAAATTTCAAGTATTATGTTTATTTTTAAATATGATTTTGTAAAACATTTATCCAAACATATTTTTTATTTTTGAAAGTTGTTTCAAAAAATTAAAAACAGCTTTAAAAATAAGACAACACAAAACAGAAACAAATAGGCCTTTAATTTTTAGACAAAATTGAATTATGGTTTATATTTAATACCATCTCTATATGAGAAAATGCTGTTTATAAAAAAGATAGAAACAAATATATACCAAGAGAAACAAATATTCTTAGTAGCTTACCAGGAAGCAAGCTTGCTTAAAATGAAATCTATCATCTTCACTGGAGGTACTTTCTTCAACGAGATGACTGGAAGAAATAAATTTTTAACAGTCGAGTTAATTTTAATTTATTTTAATGCTGACAACAGTTTCATGAATTGAATGTATAATTCAAATTTTAATTTATTCCAATTATGATATAGTAATTTGGATTTTGGGAAATGCCTTCAAAATTTAGTTGTCCTTAAAATAGTCAAACGGAGCTAAACTTGTGTTAGCAAGACCCGTGAAAGTTTGATTCATTGATATAGCCACGCAAGCTTGGCTTTTTGAGAAATTATCGCATGCACAGGGAGTACCACATAATTTGATCTCTCCTTTATCTTCTCTTCTCTCCCTCCATTACTTGGAAATTTTTCTGCACTCAACGAAGACCGATTCTCCTTTAACACTTAACACGAGTTGGAAGAGCGCATTGTTCATCTTCTTCCAAGAGCTTTTAGAGAACGTCGTCTACAAGCTTGAAGAAAGGAGGCCGGCCGGGTCTTCATCTTCTTCAGCGAGGTGAAACAGCGAACCAGAGAAGACGTTGCGGTCGTCGACGAGCTGTTGGTGGGAGTACGCGTCCGGAAGGTTGTGTACGGTGTAGAGCATTGTCTTAATCGTTTCATCGAAGAACCAAGGGAGGCGACTGAAGGGGCTACGAGGGAAGAGAACCAGGGGTGACTTCGAGAGGGTGGAAAAGAAAAGATAAGGAAGAGCAAAGCAAGAATGGGTCTTGTTGATAGTAAAAATAAATAAAAAATTTCCGAGTGGCTAAGAAGATGATCTCTTCAGCGGTTGAAGCCCCCAAGTTGAGGAAGCGCGTAGTGGTGTACCACCGTGCACCGCCATGATGGTTGGAGGTGAGTGTATTGGCGTTGGCGTCTAAGCAGTGAGGGTCAGCGAAGGGAGAGTCTAAAGAGAGAGGGAGAATCAAGGACCCATAAGTGGTGGTTGAGAATATTTTCAGATCTGAACGCCGCCGCCGGTGGATTGTGGGAACACAGATACCGACACTCCGCAAGCCGCAACGCGCGCGCACAACCGAAAGAGGTGGATACTCATGCAGTTATGGAGTCGAAAGGGAGAGACTAAGAGTGGCCGGCCACCGGCTGGACATTAACGGTTTGCCTCAGTAGCGCATTCCCTCAGCATCCCTCAGTATCCTCACGTGTGGTCCGTTGAGATTAATCTAACACCTCACAGTAAGCCACTATAAAATACTATTAAAAATAAATCCACTAATACTATAATAATATTGAACAGCTTTAAACTATTTTTAAAAATTTTTAAGTAGAACACCCATTTTTTTCACACATGCTTATTTTGACTATAGAATTTATTAGGGTCCGTATTAATATATACTATTAAAAATTGAAAATTTTGAATTATGGTATTAAATTAATGAAGAGCTTTAAACCATTTTTTAAGATTTCTTTTAGTATGTGTATTGTTCAACTTTCTAAACCTACCTTATTTTAACTAGAAGATTTATAAGAGATATTAAAAAACCTCTACCGTAAAATACTTAATAGAGTTTTGTATCCTTTTATAATCCCGTCTAACTCAATTTATATTAGTATGACCTAATAAACTTTATAGTTCAAATGAATATGTCTGGAAAATTGGGTGTTCTACTTAAAAATTAAAAAAGAAACAGGTTAAAGCTGTTTAATATTTTTTGTAGCATTAGTCCATTTTATGTTTAAATTTTTTAATAGTATTTTAAAGGGGCCCAATATGAGCCATTAGATTGATCTTAACGGACCACGTGAGCCTGCCGCTAAGACAATCCGGACCCCCGCCGGCTGGAGAGAAGGAGAGCGGAGTGTGGAGCCAAGGCCAAGATTGAGAGCGGCGCAACAATGAACGGCACAAGGGAGATGCATGGGTTTGTGACTTTCGAACTTTCTGTCTAAATGTTTCTAAAATGGCTTCTGATTGAGCCTGGTTAAAGTACATTAGATCTTAATCATTCAGATTTGATTTCGAACATTCTAGATCTTATTTTTTTTAACTAACAATTTTTTAAAAAAAAAATCAAATCTAGACTACTCAGATCTAAAGAGTTAGAGGAGCTCATCATTTTTGATAAACTTCATAGCCAATTCCACTCTCGCCTTAAAAGTGAAACAAAACTTAAAAGGACCCAAAAATAAAAAATGAAAGAAAAAAAGGCAGAGTGACCTAATTCAAAATTAGGGAAAACTAGAAGGACCTTCAGATTAATTTTCACTCAAATAAAACTCCAACTCATAAGTTGGGAGGTTAATTAAACAGGTTTGCTATTTTTAGCTTAGCCTGTTTTGATAACTATACTTCAAATAATTCCTTCATTTTTTTATTTTGTTTTATGGCTATGAGTATTATTTAATGTACTTAAATAGTGATCAACTTAAGATTAAAATAAAAAATCATTAATAGTGAAGCTTACATTTAAAACACTAGTTTATTTTAATTTTTTAAATAAATATTATTTCGCAAAAATATAGAATAGCCTAAAAATAAAAATTCCATACAACTCCTTGTGAAATTATTTTTTTGGCCCTGAGAAAATTATCTAAATTCCTACATATTTTTTCTTCAAGAGAGAAATGATAGCACCAACCACACACGAGACCTAATTGGCCAATTTGGCAGCTCTCACATATTTAACTTAATTTGTTTATTTATCTATTTAACTTGATCTTTTTATAAAAAAGAAAATAATTTTTTTCTACTAATTGCAAATGTTTAGTTTGACTAGGCCAAGCCATATGATCAAGTTAGAGCTAGACATGCTAGTTGGGCTCGTTTGGTTTTTTTATAGAAATATATATATATATTGATTTAATTAGATCAGTACACTAATCTAGGCATATGGATGGAATAGAATATGTAATAATCACTCCAAATGCAGGATACAAATGTTGAGAGAGACATTGCATAATTTGAGAAGCATGGGATAGATGAGTAAGACTTACTGGTTTATACATGAAGCAGCTTGATTACTGGGTACTACATGTTGAAAAGGATTTTTGATGAAGCATATACAAATCAATTTGGAAATTGCTGCCAGCAGTAACAAAAACTATTTAAATTAATTTTTCTAGGCATTTTACGAACAAGAGTAGGGAGAATTTAGAACAAACGAATCATTCTTGGAATTTGGCCTTTCCTCTTTCCTTGATGTACTTTATTGAATGAGATGATGAGAATACAAATTAAATTTGCCACAAACAAATTAATTTTATTTTAATGCTTAACAGCAATTTGTTGAATATAATATACTCCCATGGTTGATAATGTAAGTTACTTTAACTAATTTATTAAAATAAAAAAGGATAGTTACCTCATTAAATCTCACTTAAAAAATTGAATTTTTTCTAACTTCACTCATATTGAATGAGGTTGTGTAGGGAAGATAAATACAAAGAGTCACATTTAAGTATCAATTGTAGGGGTAAGATTGACAACTAAACATTTATTACTTTCTATGTGGCTTGCTCCCTCCATTTCACAATATAAGTCACTATAACTAATTTATTAAAACAAAAAAAATGTAGTAAACTTATTAAATCAGTCTTAATGATATAAATTGAGGTAAAATGAGGGAGTTTAAAAGTAGAAGAAGAGAATAGTAGAAGAATAAATTGAGAGAGGAAGCAAGGAAGTATATCTCATTTTCATATGTATTCAAACACCTTGTACATGTCCTTATTTATAGACCTCCAACTCTTAAAGTCTAATCCTATGGTTACAATGCTATAAAGAACAAAGTAATGACAATAACTATTAGAAACGCCTCTCAAGTAATTCATTACGGAGGTTATGAAATTTGGCATTTAGAGGGAGATAATGCTAAGAGGAATCCAAAGAGTTCTATGGACATCCATGTTTGTATATAATCTCATAACACTCCCCCTTGGATGTCCATAAACAAACATTGTGCCTCATTAAAAACTTTACTAGGAAAAACCCATTGGGATAAAAACCCAATGAAGGAAAAAAGAGTACACAATATTATTTTCCCTGATGACAATATCACTTTATGTCTTTGAACCTTCTCATTCCAATACCATATACCAACTTCTCAAATGTTTTAGTTGGCAATGTCTTAGTAAACAGATCTGCAAGATTATCACATGAGCAAATCTGCTGAAGATATATATCACCACTATTTATGATATCATAAGTGAAAAAGAATTTTGGAGAGATATGTTTTGTTCTATCCCCTTTGATATACCCTCCTTTTAATTGAGCTATGCATGCTGTATTATCTTCATATAAGACTGTTGGAATCTTTTAGCCCAAAAACAATCCACACATTGTTTGGATATGTTGAGTCATTGATCTTAGCCAAACACACTCTCGACTTGCTTCGTGAACTGCGATTATTTCCACATGATTTGATGAGGTGGCCGATAAAGTTTGTTTTGCCAAACGCCAAGATATAGCTGCACCTCCACAGGTAAATAAATATCCTGTTTGAGATTTACCTTTATGTGGATCCGATAA
Organism: Vachellia collinsii; assembly: GCA_006871305.1. Classification (NCBI taxonomy): domain Eukaryota; kingdom Viridiplantae; phylum Streptophyta; class Magnoliopsida; order Fabales; family Fabaceae; genus Vachellia; species Vachellia collinsii. The sequence continues at coordinate 4,523 of QFDD01004381.1, read as the reverse complement.
AAACCATGCATCAACATAACCAATCAATTGTGATATAGATTCATTGAAGTAAAATAATCACATATCAAGTGTCCCTCGAAGATATCGAAATATATGTTTAACTCCATTACAATGGCTTCTTGTTGGGCACGAACTAAATCTTGCTAATAAATTTACAGCAAAGGCAATATCAGGCCTTGTTGAATTAGCAAGATACATTACTGAACCTATAGCACTAAGATATGGTACTTCCGGACCAAGAAGTACTTCCTTTTTCTCTTGAGGGCGAAAATGATCTTTCTTCTTACCAAGCTATCTGACAACCATTGGAGTAGTTAATGGATGTGCTTTATCCATGTAAAATCGCTTTAACATTTTTTCAATGTAAGTTGACTGATGAAGAAAACTTTCATTATTCATATGCTCAATTTGTAAGCCAAGACAAAACTTTGTCCTTCCAAGATCCTTCATTTCGAATTCCCTCTTTAAACAATCAACTGCTTTTTGGAGCTCTATAGGAGTTCCTATTATATTCAAATCGTCTACATATACAGCGATTATAACAAATTCTGATCCATTTCTTTTCACAGAAACACATGGGCAAACTAGATCATTTTTATAATCTTCCTTCAATAAATATTCACTAAGATGATTATACCACATTCTTCTAGATTGCTTCAATCCATATAAGGATTTATTCAAACTAATTGCATAAACTTCTAGAGAATTCTTACATGCTTCTGGCAATTTAAATCCTTCAGGGATTTTCATATAAATTTCAGTATCTAAAGAACCATATAAATATGTTGTAACAACATCCATTAAATGCATATCAAGTTTCAGGTTCACTACCAGACTAATTAAATATTTTAAAGTGATTGTATCCACCATAAGAGAATATGTCTCTTCAAAATCAATGACAAATCTTTGTGAAAAACCTTGTGCTACAAGTCGTGCTTTCTATTTCACAACATCATTTTTCGCATTTCATTTTCGTACAAATACCCATTTATACCCAACGGTTTTCACACCATTTGGTTTTCGAACTATAAGTCCAAAAACTTCACGTTTTGATAGTGAATTCAATTCTGCTTGAATTGCATCTTTCCATTTTGGCCAATCATCCCTATGTCTACATTCTTCAATTGATCTAGGTTCAAGATCCTCATTTTCATTGATTATTTCAATGGCAACATTGTATGAAAATTTGTTGTCGACAATTACTTCTTCTCGGTTCCACCTTCTTCCTGTAGTGACATAACTTATCGAGATCTCTTCATCATTTTCAAGTACCTACACCTCTTCTGGAGTCTTTTGGTTAGTTATGTCTTGAGTTTCTTCTACAGGAACAACCTCCCTAACTTGACCATCTTTATTGTTTGCTCCCTTTTTCTTTCTAGGATTTTTATCTTTGGAACCGACTGGTCTACCACGCTTCAAGTGTAATTTAGACTCATTTGCATTTATTGGTTGTCCTACAGGGACATCAATTCTAATTGGAGCATTTTCAGCTGGAATGTGAGATTTGGTAATCCTCTTGAGGTCAGTAAATGCATCTGGCAGTTGATTTGCAATATTTTGCAAATGAATTATCTTTTAAACTTCACGTTCACATTGTTGTGTACGAGGATCTAGATGCAATAGTGATAATGTTTTCCATGAGATTTCTTTATCCAGCTGCTTATTTTCTCCCCCTAATGTTGGGAAAGTTGTCTCATCAAAATGGCAATCATCAAAACGTGCCGTAAATAAATCTCCAATAGATGGTTCTAAATACTTTATTATAGATGGAGATTCATAACCAACATATATTCCCAACCTTCTTTGAGGTCCCATCTTTGTGCATTGTGGTGGAGCAATAGGGACAAATACTGCACATCCAAAAATTCTAAGATAGGAAATATTTGGCTCCTGACCAAAAGCTAATTGCAGTGGGGAGAATTTATGATAACTTGTTGGCCTGATGCGTATAATTGTTGTTACATGTAAAATTGCATGTCCCCAAGCTGAAATGGAAAGTTTTGTTCTCAAAAGCATTGGTCTAGCTATCAATTAGAGGCTCTTAATAAATGATTCTGCTAAACCATTTTGTGTATAAACATGAGCAACAGATTTTTCTATCCTTATTCCAGTTGCCACACAATAATCATTGAAAGTTTGAGATGGAAATTCACTTGCATTATGAAGACGAATTTTCTTAATTGTATGATCAGGAAACTATGCTCTTAATCAAATTATCTGAGCGAGTAATCTAGCAAATGCTAAATTACATGATGATAACAAGGATACATGTGACTATCTTGTAAATGCATCTATTAAAACCATGAAATATCTAAATAGTCCACATGGTGGATGAATAGGTCCACATATATCACCTTTGATATGCTCTAGAAATGCAGGGGATTTAGCCCCGACTTTTGTCAATGAAGGCCTTGTAATTAACTTTCCTTGAGAACAAGCAGCATATGGGAAATCCTTAAATTAAATAATCTTCTAGCTCTTCAATGGATGTCCATGTGAATTTTCAATAATTCTTCACATTGTAGTTGACCCGAGATGGCCTAACCGGTCATGCCAAACAATAAATGTATTTTTATTAGCAAGCTTCTGGCTTACCATAACATTTGCCTCAATTGTACTAATACTTGTATAGTACAAACCAGAAGATAATGCAGGCAATTTTTCCAGCACACATTTCTCTCCATATCTATCAATTGTAATATGTAGATATTCCCCATTTTTCTCATGCATAGTCTCAATGTAATACCCATTTTGGCGGATATCTTTAAAGCTTAACAAATTTCTTTGAGACTTAGAGGAATATAAAGCATCATCAATCACAAATTTCTTCCCTTTGGGTAATATTATGATTGCTCTTTCGGAGCCTTCAATTAATTTTGTATTACCCGCTATAGTATTGATGCTTGCACTTCTTATTGTTAGATGAGAAAAATATATTGTATCCTTAAGTATAGTGTGTGTTGTTGCACTATCTATGAGGCATGTATCTTCATTCTTATGTCCAATGATTGAAACATCCATAATTTTCAAAAGAAAAGAAATGTATTAAAGCAAAGTTGAAATACATAAGAAGCAATAATGACCTCATTACATATGAAAAGGGAATGAAAGTAAAGCATAAACTAGTGTTGAGAAATATAATTAAATATAAACTAAAACATGGTTATTATGTTAACTTCCAACCAAACTCGTCTAATCATGATTCTCGAAGAAATCAACCATATCAAAATGCGTCATATCATCAAGGCCATTAATATCATCTTGGAGTGTGACATCATCATTTTTATATGCATCATTCTCTTTTGGAAAAGCCAAATTTTCTTCCACATTATTCACACTCCTTTTAATGGAGGCTTGATAAAGTTTTTCTAAATGCTCAGGCGTACGACATAGACGTGACCAATGCCCTTTCATACCACATCGATAACATCTATTCTCAACAACTTTTGAAGGACCATGCTTGTCCTTTTTCTGCCCACCATTATGGTTCTTCATTAGGTGGGTATCAGAATTATTATTACTTTTGCCTCCATGATAATAATAATTACCACGTCCCTTACCACGACTTCAACCACGTCCACGACCACGAGCATGATACTTATGACATATGCTCACATTCGCTTCAAGGAATGGAGCAGATCCAGTAGGACGAATCTCATGATTTTTCATCAATAACTGATTATTTTGTTCAGCCACCAATAGACATGATATTAATTCAGAGTACTTTTTAAAACCTTTCTCTCGATATTGCTCCTGAGCATATTCGAGGCCTGGAAAGTAGAAAAAGTTTTTTCTAATAAATTCGCATCAGTTATGTTCTCATCACATAATTTCAATTGAGAACTTATTTTAAAAACTGTAGAATTGTATTCACTTACAGTCTTAAAATCCCGTAGCCTCAAATGTATCCATTCATAACGGGGCTCTAGGTAAAATCACCGTTTTTTGGTGATCAAATCTTTCCTTTAAATTAATCCATAATTCTAATGGATCTTTTACTGTTAAGTACTGATCAGCTTTCAAACCCTCATGAAGGTGGTGGCAAAGGAAAATCATGGCTTTGGCCTTATCTTGGCTTGTGGTTTCCTTTCCTGGTAAAATAGCATCACCTAAACCCTTAGTGTCTAGGTGGATTTCAGCATCCAAGACTAGAGCCGGGAATTTGGGCCGGGCCCGTAGGGCCGGCCCGATTAGGCCCGATTAATTGGAGGGCCGGGCCTGTGATTTTAAGCTTCCAGAAGGAAATGGGCCTAAAAGGGCCAGCCCTGATGGGCCGAGGGCTTAAAAGGGCCAGCCCTGTAGGGCCGAGGGCCGGCCCTTTTAAGCCCGCCATAATTTTTTTATATATTTTTTAAATAATTTATATATATTTTACATAATAAACATATTTTAAATTTATGATTTTGGTTTATTATTTGTTGCAAAAACTTAAGATGATGATGATGATGTTACAGATGAAATACTTTATATTTTTTATCTCACCAAAGCAAAGCCTTCTGAGCCTATTCCTAGTGAAGCTTGGT
>QFDD01004380.1:0-18957 GCA_006871305.1 Vachellia collinsii | reverse complement strand
GATGTCACATCATGTGTTCACGTGAGATAATGTTGCCCAGAAATATATACATTTTCACCCCGGAAGTTTTCTCAAAGGAACAATTTTGCCCTAAAAGTTTTTTTGGATGAGTAATTTTATCCTAGACGTTTTCTTGGAGAGAGAGTGACGTAGACACCTACATAACATATTATCCGACGTGGCAACTGTCCTTTTGCTTCTTTGTTTAATCAAGGCAAGATTACAACATTTTTATACTTCCAGGATGAAAATGCTCCACCGAAAACTTTCAGAGCGAATACACTCATCCAAAAAACCTTCCAAAGTGGAAATGTACCTTAGCCCTTAGAGTTTATCTATAACCGTCTCAGAATATGGTTTGAATGTATTGGGAGGTTGGGGTTAGTGTACCCTTACGAAGGGCTTAATTGTTTCTAGAGTCATCACATTTAGTGGTTTATTGTTATCCTTAATTTGTATATTGCCTTAATAATTGGCTCATGTTATCATGAGAGATTATTCAATTTGTTTTGCTTATTCATCTTGTAAATAGAATTATAACAACAAAATTGTTATTATTATTAGTTGGCCAAAAAAATGCCCAAGTATGAATTAATCAATATATTAAATTATTTACAGGTCAAAAAATATATTAAATTATTTTACAATTTTTAAAATAAAAGAAAAATAAAATGTCCTAGTGCGCCTAACTCACTACCCTGACTTTGTCAAATCACAACCCAAAAAGTTAGTCAAATGCCAATGGCTTCATACAAAAATGACATCAAATTCTTCCTTTTTGATCGAAGGGAAGTAGCGGAATTAGTTCCACGACCAGCCAATAGACGCGTATGTGTTACTTTGTTCGCAATTATCTCCAAATTGTTTTTTCTTTGTTTTTTTTAATATTTTCCAATAAGTCAGCATTAATATGTTTTTTTATTGAACTTTGTGTTCCTTGAATTTTTTTATTATTATAATATTATTTAAATGTTGTTGAAAACTGTCACTATTATTGAGAAGGACCAAAAAATATAGATTCAAAAAATACTTAACAAAAATATTTATCGATATTTATTTTTGTTTATTATTCAATTAAAAATGATGAAAAATAAAATTCGGGGACAAGAAAGGGTATTTTTGGAAACTATGTTCCAAATTCCCCAAAAATCACTAAAAATAGAGAAAGGAGTCTTGAGCAGTATTTGAGACATTACATGTGAAAATAGGATAAAAATAATTTATTCAGAATTTTTCTTGAATTATGGGTAATTTCAGACCAACAGGAATTTTAGACTATATTATTTATTTTTAAGGATTTAGAGATCTCAATAATTGAGATAAAAATGAGGAAATGTTAATTGGGTATTTATAGGAGTTTATTAAATTATCCCTGACCCTTGATAGTGAAAGGATTAGCTTTAAAAATATTTAAGAGGATTTTTGTTCGGTAGGTGCTGATAACGACAAAAAAGCCCATAAATTGAAAAGGGCAGATTTTTCTCCTAGAAATCTGCTAGGTGGCGCCATTTATGAGTGAAAGGGAAGGAGATAGGTGTCCAGACACTTGTAAAGGTCATGTATCACTTAAAGGACTCTTCTCTAACATCACGAATGATGTACTCAACTCCATCATCCATATCTATGTCATTATCATGAAAGGCTTCTTCCATTTGTTGAGATATACTCGTGCCTTTCCATTCTTTTACCATGCCATATCCATACTCTATAACTTTTGTAAAACCCCCTACAAATTAAGTATGTATATATGTCTTCAACACTTAGTCATCTCTCATTCAAACATTCTACACAAAGACAGTAAAATCTCCTACTAACATCATCAACATTTCTTTTAGTAAAGTCTAAAAAACCTTTCACCCCATTATTAAATTCATTACTCATTCGTTTAACATCTATCCAACTATGATCCATATTTGACTTCCTAAAGAATGAAAAGTTAACAGAATTTCAGCTTCAGAACCTCTACAAAAAAAATGAAATTAGATTTAACAGAATGAAAGTGTTAATGTCAATTTCAGGTTTGCCTAGTAGTTGATAAAGTATATGTTACTTCATTTGACTTTTCACCAATCAAATCAAAAACCATCCCTCCCTGAATAGCCACCTCATTGTCCTAAGGTCAAATGGTCATATTAACTTAGTGCAATTCGATTAAGAATTGAAATTTAAGATTCCAATACTCTACACAATCCTAAACAAATATGCAATCAAACCAAAGCACCAACTTTCCCATATAAACTTGGTGCACTTTGGTTAAAAACATTTCAATGCAAAGACAAGAATGTTCTTTGATTCTAGCCTTTGAACCAATTCCCTTTTCAGGGATGGTACAGATCAAATCAAAAGGCACAAGTAGTGGCATCAAATTCATATTCATATCTTGAAAAAGGCACAATCATCAAATTCAAATTCATATCCCTCAAAGGCAGTAGAAGGGCATCAAATTAAGCACACCTAGCATAAAAATGTAGCAAATAGCAAAGGCATATCAAATTCATCAAATTCATGTCTCATGTGGTTATATAAGCCCACCCGGTGTCAAATTCATCAAATTCAGCAGGTGTAAACAAATGTATATCACTATTGTGACTTTCTCAAAAAATCAAAGGCATATAACCAATTGTGGATTTCTCGAAAAATACCTTTTGTGGCTTTCTCTAGCACGATGACGAAGGCTTTGACGAGATGGGGTTTGGAGAACGTCAATGAAGGCTTGGAGGAGCTGGGGATTTGAGCATGACGAAGGCTTGGATAGAACCTAGGTCTTTGAGCACGATGACAAAGGTGAAGGCTTGGACAAGCTCAGGCTTCAACAACGATGGTGAAGGCTTGGAGGAGTTGGGGCTTCGAGCACAGCAAAGGCTTGGATAGAACCTAGGCCTTTGAGCATGACAACGAAGGTGAAGCTTGGAGGGATTCAAGAACGATAGCATAGGTGAGGAGGAGCAGGGGCTTCGAGCACAACAAAGACTTGGAGAAAAGGATCAAGAATGGAATGAGCACGATAGTGAATGACTCCCAAGCTGAGTGAGAAGATGGAGACTCGCGACGGCAAGTGATAGAGTAGGAAGAATAGGAGTAAGGAAAAGGGTAGAACACTCTTACGCATTGAAAAATTTTGAAGATAGAGAAATTTTTCTCTCATTTTGGGTGTGGTCTAAATGATATTATATGTTTGGATTAGCTTTTGGAAAATAGCTTCTATCTCAATTTGTGTAAAAGTTATTTTAGAAAATAGATTTTGGAGAATAGCTTCTAAAAAAGTTAGAATGAAAAGTTTTTTGGAAAACCATGGTTTCTACTCTCACACCATGGTTCTGAAGGTTAAAAGCTATTCTGAAAAATCTAAGAATGTGTAATTGACACAAAATAATGGTTTTGGGCCCATAATTGATTTTACAATATTTTGGCATGTTTGGCAAAGCATTTGTCAAACCATGGTTTCAGGAGCCAAAATTGATTTTACAAGGGCTACCAAACAAGCTTGAAATTTATCCTCTTATTTACAAATATGTTATCGATCATATTTTTTAGTCCGTATCTTTCAACTGCGATCTAAAAAGGATGGTCTAAATGAGATTTTTTTTCTACTAGTGATAACGATAATGTTTGTGTGTGTGTGTGTGTGTGTGATCCTTATTTTATATTCCACGGTAAAATCTTAATAGAATAGGATGGCTAATAAAATTGATTATGTTCACTTGTGATCCTTATTTTATATTCCAAGGTAAAATCTTAATAGAATAGGATGGCTAATAAAATTATGTTCACTTGTGATCCTTATTTTATATTCCAAGGTAAAATCTTAATAGAATAGGATGGCTAATAAAATTGATTATGTTCACTTGCACCTTACTTTTTTTATCCTATTTGTAGGTTAATTCCAACATGTTTCACATGCATCAAGAGAACATTAACTATGTCTTAAAATTCAATACTTGTTAACTTTTTATCTCTAAGAGAAACAAAAGAGAGAGAAAACTATTGGGTAAATATTGTATTGTGTATTAAAATGAGTTGAGTAAATCAATATATATAGGAAAAATGTAGCTGCCTAATAAATCATAATGCATAATAAAAAATGTATACATGAAAAATATAGATGCCTAAAATAATCTTCTCTCCTTAGGCATACACTAATAGGATTGGGGGAACAAATAAAAAACCAATCAAACTGGGAAGCTGTCGGTAACAAGTCAACAGAAGGCAAAGACAAAGAGTAACGAAGGTGAAGGATGAATCGGAGAATGCTTGACACGAACACGGGACAGACCAACGGCTAGTTTTTTTTAGTGATCTGAATGAGAGCATAGGATGAAATTGGTACGTGTTTAGGATATAAATAGAGGAGTACTTAGCTTTAAGGTTAAGCAGAGATATTTTTATTTGGATTGTAAAAATTAGAAATACAAATCAGATGTTAAACTTTAAGTTTATTTATAGATTAACTAAATTGGACGGACATATTGTATAGGAATATTATATTTTTGTTTTGCTTTGTTAGCGAAGTGTAGTCTTCATATTAAATAAAAAAATTTCGAGATAAGATCTTAAAAAAATATAATAGTTCTTTGCGTTTTTTATTTATAATATATAATTTTAATTTGAAAAAGAAGGCATTGAGATGTTTTCATAATCAACTTTACTGCCGTAAAATAGTAAGGTTAATTATTACGTTTATGAAAACAAATAAAAATTTGGGTTATGTATTTTGGAATAAGTATTTGGGTTATATTTTCAACTTTCAAACTCTTCCTCTGCCACAAGCTTCTTTGCTGTTAAATCCCAAGTTATGTTCATGTACCCCATGCCTAGTATCAATCGAAGCTTCAATAATTCTTCAGCAACAAGGGCGCGATCAAGGTGTCGAATCTAAGGCCCTCCTTGCCTACCGTGATCCTCATAGAAGTCAGTTCTTTCGTTACCCTAAATCTGGGAAACAATGCATTCACTGTAGTAAGTCAGGATATACCCAAGCCACATGTTATCACAAACTTGGCTTCCCTCTTGGTTTAAAATTTCGTTTATCTACAGGTAATGTAATCATCAGTCATAGTTATCTTCTCTAAGATTCCGCCATGGCCCCCCATCCTGGCAGGGAAGCCGACTCAGCGCATTGAATTTTGAACTCACCATCATCTTTTGCAGTTAACAGCGTCACTCTAAAATATTTTGCCCGGCCACTAGTTCAAATATAATCATTTTAAAAAGAAAATAAAAGAAACCGGGGAAGCTTTTTAGGTGTCATTTCACATACAAAATTCATCCCCGTAAAATAAAAATATTAAAATGACCTTGGAAATAGAACTAGAGTGAACTGAAAAGGCATTCCATCTGTAATTTCATGGTCATGACACTTCAAAACTATCAACATTTTAACACTGTCAACTCAGTATGTAATGGACAAGACAGATAAACTTTCTTCAATTTTCTTTTTCCATTTTTATTAAAGAAACTCCTATAGTAAAACCTCTCAATGACTCAGGTCATTGCTTCCTCTGGGTATGGACAAAAAGAATCTAACACATGCATTCAATCCATGTTGGGGCACTTTATCCTCATGTCTTCCCTCTCAGGAGTCATCCTGTAATGCAGTGTGTTGTGCACCAGAATCAACAAGAGGAGTGGGAAGGAGAGGCTTATGAGATACTACGTGATTTGCAGATGAGGAGGAGTTCCAAAATTTGAAATCAGGAGGAGGGAAGCCATTTTTACGATAACATGTGGCTTCAGTATGTCTGACTTACCATAATGAATGTGTGTTTCCCAGATTTGGAGGCAGGAAATGGCTGGCTTCTGCGAGGAACAGGATTGACAAGGAGGGCCTTAGATTCGACACCTTGATCAAGCTCTTGTTGTTGAACAAGATTGAAGGTTCAGTTGATACTTGGCATTGGGTCCATGAGTATAGACAGTAGAGAGGCGATCAAGAGGTGGTGCTCGTGGAGTAAAAAGAGTATGATATGGTAGAGGAAATAAAGTTAGGGTTAGGCAACGAGAGAGAGATTATATGGCTCTGATCCCATATTACCGGCCACACACCATATTACCGGTCACACGTGCTGATAACCGGATTCCTCTGATCGCCACACGTGAAGCCCTTCAATTACATTAAATTGGATAGGTATTTAAAGCCGTACGTGAGCTGCATGCATGGGAGAGATTCATAGAGAACGATTTAGAATTTTCCCACAAGAGCATTGCATGACGGCCAAATATTACTTCAGGTCTCGTTACTTTAGCCTCAAAAAAAAAATTAATCAACACTTTGTATTAAAAAATTTATGTATCGTTCATATTCAGATTGTCAAAAAAAAAAAAAAAACAAGACGACAAAATACAAATACGGTAAAGCTGTCTCAAGATGTACACATGGCGATCATTTCTGAATGGGAAAAAATGTAGGAAAAAAGAATTAAGAATTAGTCCTGCTGCTTCGGTACATGCACAATATAAAATCTAATAACAAGACTACACACTCATGGATGGGGAACAAGATGTGTTGGACCAGAATAACTGGTATTACAGAATCTACTTCCAAACTATAGAAAACCCCTTAAAATGCTTCCAAGTGCTGAATTTCCTCTAAAATAAACATCCTGCAGCTTCATAAACATCTGCAGAATCAGCAAGCTATCAAGCCCATTTTGGTGGCTCAATTCCAGACCACATGATCCACGTTCAATGTCTTGGCCACACTCTCCAAGCCATTGTATAAGTCATGGCAGAACTTGTTCACATGCTTCATGTCATAAATTGTAGGTTCAAAGAAGTGAGCCACGAGTTGTTTGAGCGAGCAAACATCAAGAGGCAATTGTCTCCAACTCAAAAGTTTAATGAAGAACCAAAAAGTTTAAGAACTGTGAAATGTGACCAATGTGAAATTATGATTAAACAGCAACCCAGATTTGAAAAGAAAGATCCAAAAAATTCAGCCAGAATGCCCTCTTTGTAAAATAGAAATGTCACAGACACAACTCGTTATGTGTATTTGAAGACCAAACCTCACGAACAATCACATTCACATTCTTTCCCTTTTGATTCATTGTGCTTCAACCTCTTTTTATTCAGAAAATTTTAAAGATGATGCAAGTCTTCTCAATCCTGTGATATAGTGGCCAAAACATAGAAGAATCACGTTCAAATATGCTCGAAAATAAGGACCAAATAAAATATTTAAAATATTTGTAATGTAACACACAAGAAGGAAGATGGCAATCCTTTGATACAAGATTTGTGTGTGTGTGTGTGTGTGTGTGTGTGTTTGGTTTCACATTTGTTTTGGTGGCAGTTTCAAAAGTAAAATCAAACACACCTTAAGTTATATTACACAGCCAAAATAAAATGATGATGTTTATAATCACATTAGTGCGGAGACAAATGATAATGATAATGTTTTATATATATATATATATTCTTTATTTTATATTCCAAAGTAAAATCTTAATAAAATAGGTTGCCGAATAAAATCAATTATGTTCCCTTGCACCTTACTTTTCTGATCATATTTTTAAATCTTTTTTAACATGTTTCACCTAGATAAGGAGAATCTCTAAACTTTATAAATTCTACCTTAAAATTTATTATTGGGAAAATATTGTTTTGTGTATTGAAGTGAGCTGAGTAGGTCAATATATACAGGAAAAATATAGCTGTCTAATAAATCATAATGAATAATATTGAATGCAAATTATAATAATTACATAGCCTAAAATATGCGTCTGGTCCACTAAATTTACATCAAATTCTATTTTTATCGTTTTAGTTTGAAAAATGCATTGTTAGCCCTTGAATCTTAACACTATTAGCTTCATTAACTTAAATGACCAAATGTATACTTTAGTTTAATTACGAATCAAATCATAATCAAGCTACCTTCATCTATAATATCAGAAATTAAAAGGAATAGTAATAAACCCTCTTTAATATCCATTTTATAACATTATAACACATAAAAGCAAAGGCAACACACAATAAGTGAAAGTAAAATTGGAAATTCAGATGAAAAATTTAATGAGATATAAATAAAATCAAAGAAAACATTCTCTCACTCCCTGTAAGACCAAAGGAGTATGGAGTAGGAGGGCAGATTGAGTTTTGGCACAAAATGAACACCCTCTTTATGTCCTGAATATCAAGAGTTGGTTGTAGAGGTGAATTCATCTCCAACCTTTATAATTTTTTTACTAAATATATCTTCCCACAGTTAAACGACCTATAGAGTCCGTTCTTTGCCTACATGACTGGGATTGCTGAACTGCCTAAAAGCTTCTCTCCTGACGCATACGCTAATAGGGTTCGCGGTTAAAAAAAGGCTGGTTTTTTTTTTTTTTTTGAGTGATCTGAAGAAGAGAGCATAGGATGAAATTGGCGCGTGCTTGGGTTATAAACAGAGGAGTACTTAGCTTTAAGGTTAAGCAGAGATATTTTTATTGCGATTATAAAAATTAGAAGTTAAATTTTAAGTTTATTTATAGATAAACTAAATTGGACGAATATATTATATAGAAATATATATATTAGAGTTTTGTTTTGTTAGCGAATTGTAGCTTTCATTTTAAGTAAAAATTTATTGAGATAAGATCTTAAAAAAATATAATACTTTTTTTTGCGTTTTTATTTATAATTTATAATTTTAATTTGAAAAAGAAGGTATTGAGATGTTTTCATAGCCTACTTTACTGTCGTGAAATAGCAAGGTTAATTATTACATTTATGAAAACAAATAAAAAAATTTGGGTATATATTTTGGAATAAGCATTTGGGGTATATTTTCAAACTCTTGCTCCACCATAAGCTTCTCTGCTGTTAAATCCCAACTTATGCTCATGGACCCTGTGCCTACTATCCATCGAACCTTCAATAATTGTTGAGCAACAAAAACGTGATCAAGGTGTTGAATCTAAGGCCCTCCTTGCCAACCGTGCTCCTCACATAAGTCAATCCTTTCTTGACCCTAAATCTGGGAAACAATGCATTCATTGTGGTTAGTGAGAACATACAAAGCCACATGTTATCGTAAACATGGCTTCCCTCTTGGTTTCAAATTTCGGAACTGCTCCTCATGCAGATCACGTAGTGTCTCATGAGCCTCTCCCTGCACTCCTCCTGTTGACTCTGGTGCACAACATACTGCATTAAAGATGACTCCTTAGGGGTATCAAGTATCAACACATTCTTTCTATGGTTCAACAGCTGTCGACCTTCTCTGAGTCACCCACATCAATCTCCTTCCGTGGATGACGTGTCCTCTTCTTCTCCCTCAGGTATTTCACTTATGCAAAGACAGGACCTCGTGTCAAAGGTCGATTTGCAAAGAGAACAGAGGTGGAAGAATCCGAAGTGGACCGGATGTTCTCTACTTCTTTAATGACGACGAAAACTGGATCTGGCATTGTTCCTTCGTTTATAGAAGACTTGGAATAGAAACCTCAACAACTATACATGCATTAATGTTGTTGTTATCAATCTTCTGTCTATCTTTATTTTTTATAAATATGTAATAAAATAATATAATTATTAGTTCGCATATGTATGTTTTATAGATTTCTTGGTTGACTTTTAGGATGGTACTGATGTTGTTTGTAAGTACAATATATCCTTCCAACAAGTCAATGAACTGCATCAAAGATTTTGAAAACTCCTGCGTATATATACATGTCTTTCTTACTGCGTTACTTGGCCATCTCATCTAGCTAGGTTCAGTGAAATGGCGGCGGACGCTAAAAGTTTATTAAAAATCTCCTGCTTTTCAAATCAATTGGTTGAAATCTGCAACTGAGTTGTTTGCATATATTGATAAACAAGTTGTAGTTATATGTAGTACAACTTGCAGCGACGTGTGGATGTTATATGTCTATGTTTGTTCGCTAGTTTATCCTCTTGCTTTGTGAAATTTTCATTCATCACTGCCCTGGACCATGATACAACTGTATCTCCTAAAGAACTATCATGATGCTTTTTAGCTTGATCTCTTGGTTGAGAAAATTTCATAATCTTCTGGTCCAAGCTGTGAAATTAACCACACACACCCAAGCATCAAATATGGTCCTTGGCACCCGTGTCAATTCTCCATGGGGAATTGTCAGATTTTGTGGGACATATAAGTGAGGTACCTGGGAGAGAAGAGAACATGTGATTGACGGAAGGAGATATGGAGGAAGATTAGCAGACTGACATGCTGTTGAACCATTGAAAGAATGTGCTGATACCTCTCGGGAGTAATATTTAATGCAGTGTGTTGTGCAACAGAGTCAACAGGAGGAGTGGGAAGGAGAGGCTTATGAGATGCTACATGATTTGCATGAGTTGTTCCAAAATTTGAAATTAGGAGGGAAGCGATGTTTACGATAACATGTGGCTTCGGTATGTCTGACTCACCACAGTGAATGCATTGTTTCCTAGATTTGGGGCTAGGAAAGGTCTGACTTTTGTGAGGAGCATGATCGACAAAGAGGGCCTTAGATTGACACCTTGATCACACTCTTGTTGTTGAACAAGATTGAAGGTTCGATTGATACTTGGTGTGGGGTCCATCAGTAGAGAGGCGGTCAAGAGGTGGTGCTCGTGGAGTACGACGAGTCTGATATAGCAGAGGGAATAAAGTTAGGGTTAGGCAATGAGAGAGAGATTATGCGGCTCTGATGCCATATTACCTTCGGTGAAAACAAAAGCTAAAATATTGAAGTGTAAAGCTTTAGAGGAGATGTCATATTATGATTTTTGCTGGGTGTGGCTGTAGCAAGAAAGTAGCATGGGAAGAAGAAAACACAGGACAAAAGTGACTGGTCTTTTCACATTGTTTGGATGTTTTTAGTGACAGCTTTTTATTCATGGCTAATTTAGTCAAATTATCCATGAAACCATAAACTCCAGTAGCAAAATCTGAAAATAATGTTCATCCGTCGTGTGAAAATCTCATTGCATTTTCTGTCATTGACAGTTGAAATATTGTACAAGAATTCTCCCACCAATGCTATTGTATTTTCATCTATTATCGTGTAAATGAGCTGAACATTTCCAACTGCACACCTGGTCGCCTTCTACAACACATGGATGAAACTCCTAACTTTGATTGTTCACAGATTCAAGATAAAAAAGTAAGTTACAGTCCTTATTTTTCTTTTCATGGAATAAATAATGGGTTAAGGGGCAAAAATGACCCGGAAGTTTTTTCAGAAGAGCGTTGGTCACACGGAAGTCGTCGAGGGGGCATTTTGGACCCGGAAGTTTTAAAATGGGGCATTTTGGACCCTGCCGTTACAAATCCGTTAAAGTTGACTAACTTTTCCGTTGAAAAGCCAACAGTCAATGTTAGAGTTTTTAACGGCAGAGTCCAAAATGCCCCATTTTAAAACTTCCGGGTCCAAAATGCCCCCTCGACGACTTCCGTGTGACCAACGCTCTTCTGAAAAAACTTCCGGGTCATTTTTGCCCTTTAACCCATAAATAATCCAGATTCTTGAGGCAATGCTAGGAAAAAAAATTAAACAAATGAGAATTACCCAGATTCATAAGGTCCAACACCACCACCAGGCATGCTAAAAAAAGTAACCAACTCTTGTTTCTAGGTATGATAAAATAACCAAATCTTTGTATAAATGAATTTGTGTATCTTTCATATTTGAATTGTCAGAAAAAAAAAAAAGTTAAGGGGCAAAAATGACTCGGAAGTTTTTTCAGAAGAGCGTTGATCACACGGAAGTCGTCGATGGGACATTTTGAACCCGGAAGTTTTAAAATAGGGCATTTTGAACCCTACCGTTAAAAATCCATTAAAGTTGACTAAATTTTCTGTTGAAAAGCTGATAGTCAACGTTAGGGTTTTTAACGGCAGAATCCAAAATATCCTATTTTAAAACTTCCATATCCAAAATGCCCCCTTGATGACTTTCGTATTACTAACGCTCTTCTGAAAAAACTTCCGAATTATTTTTGCCCCTTGATAAAAAAAAACAAGAAGACAATCACAAATATAGTAAAGTTGTCTCTCTGAGATATACACATGGCAATCATTTCTCAATGGGATAAAAATGAAGGGGAAAAAATTAAGAATCAGTCCTGCACCAGTGCATGTGCAATATAAAATCTAATAACAAGATGTACATACTCATGGATCAAGAACAAGACGTGCTGGCACTCGAATAAATTCTATGCTGTGGCAGAACTTGATAACATGCTTCATGTCATAAATTTTGTGTCCAAAGAAGTGAGCCACCAATTGTTTGTACAAGTAAACATCAAGAGGCAATTGACTCCAAGTTATAACTTTGATGAGGAACCCAAAATCGTTAGAACTGTGGAATGTGACCCATGTGAGACAGGGATTGAACAGTAAACTAGACTTTAAAAGAAATATCCAAAAAAGGTCAGTCGGATCGCCATCTTTTCTGTATTTCGAGAAATCAATCCCTTGTTTTCGCAGCAATTGAATGGACTCAATGTTGTGAAGATCTTTTTCAACATCAAAGTCATGGAAAT
This sequence comes from Vachellia collinsii, assembly GCA_006871305.1. Lineage (NCBI taxonomy): Eukaryota > Viridiplantae > Streptophyta > Magnoliopsida > Fabales > Fabaceae > Vachellia > Vachellia collinsii. The sequence continues at coordinate 6,477 of QFDD01004380.1, read as the reverse complement.
TGAATTGCCAAACATGTCCATTCTAAGTTCCAAGGTGAGGCAGATTCCCATCAAATAGAATCGGTTAGAGTAAGCACCACTTGGACGATGTTCAGAACATCAACATTGGCCTTCATGAAACTGTAATTGGTTGAAGGAGACATCATCGAGTAAGAGGCCTTGTCAACATTTGGAATGAAGATGGCTCCAAGAAACTCAGTGTCGAAGGAGGAGAAAGAGCAGCTTGGTAAAATAGAACGTATCACAGACAGAATTCACTATGTATATTTGAAGACCAAACTTTACGGACAATCACATTCTTTACCTCTTGATTCATTGTGCTTCAACATTTTTTTTCCCAGAAAATTTTAACGATTATGTAAAAGTCTTCTCAATCCTGTGATACAGTGGCCAAAACATAGAAGAATGACATTAAAATAATCTCTCGAAACTAAGAACCAAATAAAATATTTGTTATGTAATGCACAAAAAGGAAGATGGCAATGGTTTGATACAAGATTTTTTTAGCGTGTCTTTGTTTTCACATTGTTTTTGGTGGCAGTTTATTAAGTAATGTTAAACACGCAATTGAGTTATTACATAGCTAAAATAAAATGATAATGTTTATAACCATATTAGTGCGGAGATAAATCATAAAGATAATGTTTACATAAAATGCTTAGTTTATATTCCAAAGTAAAATCTGAATAAAATAGGCTGCCTAATAAAATCAATTATATTCACTTGCACATTACTTTTCTGATCCTATTTGTAAGTTACTTTCAACATATTTCACATAAATTAAGAGAAATTGTAAACTTTATTAACTTTGCTTTAAAATTTAATAATTCTTAAATTTTTATTTCTGAAAGAAACAAAAGAGAGAGAAAACTATTTAGTAAATATTGTATTGTGTATTGAAATGAACCGTGTATATCAATATATATAGGAAAAATATAGTAGCCTAATAAATCATAATGAATAATAACAAGTGCAAATTATAATAATGACAAAGAATAAAGCATATGTCCTATCCTCTAAGTTTGCATTAAGTTCCATTTTATCCTTTCATGTGGCTATGATATTATGTTAGGAATTGAAGGGAATAACAATAATAATAATCCATATTTCGTATCAATTTTATAACATATGAGAACAAAGTTAACACATAATAAATTAAAGGTAAATTATACATTCACATAAAAATTTAATGAGATATAAATATGATCAAATAGAACATACTCTCACTCCCTAACCACATAATTTTTCAAGTTCCCCATAGATAATACTACCTTTGATTTTTAATATAAGAGCTAATTAATATTTTTGATATATTTAAAAAACCTATATAAATTACTTAATTCTAACATATATTTTGAAATATTTATATGTATAATTGTATTTTATATCAATTTATAAGTCAAGCATATTAGTTTGGAGAAAAATGATAAACATATCAGTTAATTAGATTTTTTAATTTAATTTAAAAAAATTAACTGACTAGGAGTGGATCTACTAGCACACATGGACTTTTCCCCCAAATGGCTTTGTTTTTGTTGATAAGGACAAGTAGCGTGACGAAGCTTAGCTCGAGATGATCATGGCTTCTATTTATATCAGATTCTCTTAGATTTGGGTGTTACTCTTCAATCATCATCGTGTGATTCGATACCTCATTCAGTCTACAATATAAAAATTTCTAGAGGAATGATTCAGTCCATAATATAAATTATTTGTAGGATAATTGATACTCATTTTCCAATCCTACCCTTTAATTTAATTAATGTTTAAATATGATTCATTTTATTTTTCTTTATCATTTTAAACCTCATTTAATATGGGTAAAATTGAAGAAAAAAAATGTTTCAATTTAAGATAGATTTAACAAGTTAACCATCATTTCTTGTTTATGATTAATTAGATAATGTGATTTATTTGTGGATTAATATGTAGATTTAAGAAGTTAACCATCATTTCTTGTTTCTCATAAATTAGAGAATGTGATTTATTTGTGGATTAATGTATTTTAGGCTTGAGACTAATCCCTTTTAAAATTTAGAACGTAAAGATTATCATCTATTTCAACAAATAAACTTCATGTAATTTGAATTTGTGTTATCCTCCTTATGGTGGGTGAAGCCACTTATCCACCTCTACTAATAGTCAGTTGATATCTAGTTTGGTTCTTTAATTGTTGGCTATATTAAGCATGGTTATTTTTTTAAAAAAATTACGTTAAAAATGATTTTGAACAAAATTTATCCTATATTTGATTTAATTTTTTAGATTTATTTAAAAAATTACTAATATTTAAGTAAAATATAATTATTTATATAGACTGCAAGTTTACAAATTATTTTGATTTACTGAATATCCAAAAAGAATAATTGCAATAATTTTTTTAAGTTCCTCAAGAAGTCAATGTGTTTTTCCGAAGTCACACTTTTTTGTGTGTGTAAGATATTAAGAAATAAAATCATATTAGAGTTGATCATATTGTTTTTTTGGCCTTCCAACAGAGTTTTCTTTTCTAGATATAGTATTATCCTACTAGAAATAATCATATTCGAGGTATGAACACTAAACGTAAACACATCTTCCAATAAAAATTTAAACATTAGTTTATCAATTATAAGTAACTGGCCTATTTTACTATATTCAATATGTTGGTAGCTAATCAGATAGCAGAGTTAATCATATTATTTTATTATTATACAATTTGGACTGAATGAATCAGATTTTTTGGCTTGAGACCGAGAATTTTTGCATTTGATCTGTTGTTATAAACACCTCCAACATGTTTTGCTTTGTTTAAAGTATTATTTTTTCACTTTATATCCTTAACTAACCATAAAATTTTCTAATTAGTTAATTAATTAAAGGCCTATAACTATTTAACTTTTATTTAAGGGTGCTTTTTATAAATAAAAAAAAGACTAATTTTAATTAATTTTTTTAATTTATGTAAAGTTGCTATTAGATCTTCACCAAAAAAAAAGTTGCTATTAGATACATATAATAAAGATTATTGGGAAAAAAATAGTTTTTTGGCTTATGTTACAATCTCAACATTGTCAATAAGGTTGGAGCATGTTCCAGTGTGATGTTGGTGCCGAGGTTGATGGTCCTCTCACATGTTATGTACCATGCTCAGTTCACATTGCTAATATTATTTTAGTTGGGCTAAATTACCTAGATGGAAGTATCCAATTATATTATTTATAACATATTAGATAAATGATCAATATAACAACTTATTTTGATTTTTAAACCCTGTGCCCAATGCCCATGGCTAATATTATTTTAGTTTAGGATTTTTAGTTAAAATTGTTTTATAGAACTATTTAATATCTAATATCCTCCTATAATCATATTTAAAGGATACAAAGAAAATGTTTTAGTTGGTTATATTTATAAATCGTCTCATTAAATTTTTAATGTAAACTTATTATTTTACCCTTCATTTATTATGTATTGACTTCACTCTCATGTATTATAGTGGATATTAAATAGGGATAAAGTTGAAAAATTATTGAATTTTAAGGCATGATTAATGAAGTTTAATGTTTTTCTTGGTCTGTGTTAAACATGTTGAAAGTAACTTATAAATAAGATAAAAAAAAAAGTAATCAATTACATTTTTGATAAAAAAAAATTAGATTTAATTTTCGTTAAGTCAACTGGACAACTCTCATAACACAATTTTTTCTATCCAGAAAATTTGAATTCTTAATCTAATATTTTCTAAAATCCATGCAACTTGCACGACTTTCAATTTTAATTGTTTCGATTTATTAAAATATTTTGAAATTACTAGACTATTTTTAACTAAAAATAATAAATAACCTTGTATTTATAAAATAAATTTTATCTTACACCCTCTCACCCTTGATTAAAAAAAAGCTAGATAATTAGTTTGTCAATATTAAAGAAATTAATTAGATTAATTATTTGTAATAAATATGTCTTGATTTCTCTAAAATACATTCTTTTAATCATGTGTATAGGAACTATGCATTGATAAAAACACTCTTAATATGTGTAATCAATAGGTTTGTTTTTAAAAAATTATAAATTTAAAAAATAAAATGAATTGAGATATTATATTTAGGAGTAAAATAAATCCATTGTGCAACTCATATATTTAAGCTTAGAGGGAGTGTAGTAGATAAAAGTAATAGATGTTCTATTCTATTCCTTAGTGATGATAATCTTCAATCAAATAACATTGCAGATAATAAAATAGCTATTTCAATCTTTCTAGGTGGATTGTCTTCTTCTCCAACTGATGATGATTCTTTTGCAGGCTGTAAGATAGCAGAGTTTATTGAAAATGGGAGATGGAATCTGTCTCCTATTCAACACTTCCTGTAAGAACATGAAAGGACTTCAACCATTCCCATTCCTATTTCTATTGTTTTTTTTTTTTAGAAAAAAAGTTTAGTTTAGTTGAGTGGTGAGGCTTGGTTTACTAATTGTACTTACAAATCGTTCACCAACAATATTCTCACATTAACCAAATTTAAACTCATAATCATATGATCATGAGCCAATCTTTGTTGTCTGTTTTTTTGGTTGTTGTGAAGCTTCTCATGTGCTATGTTGGATTTCACGTCGAAATGGATTATTGCTTGTTAAGATATGGAAATCAGAAATAGATCCTACATTTAGATCTTAGGATTAAGATCAAGTCTCCAAGGTACTCTGGCTCACTCTCATTGAATACATCTATTGGGATATATAAGTGTCTAGGGACAACAAATTTTTTGGCACCGTGAATACAAATCATCATCATAATGCTCAATCCAGCCTTTTGAAACTTGTTTGGATAATTGTGCATTTTATACCTACAACAAACGGGAACAGCAAACAAGTGATGGATCAATCCAAGGGAATGGGCATAGCTGCTATGGAGGGGTCATCCATGATAACTTGGCAGTTGGATTTGTGGTTATTGTTGCAAGCTCATAACATTTCTTCCAAAATCTTAAGCCATGAGGCATTAAGATGTACTCAACTGAATATGGTAGCAAAATCTCTGCATTAGAGAACTTACTAACAAGGCTTGGTCCAATGGAAAAAAGACAACTTATTAAGCCCCTAAATATAATGTGATCATTATCACCAAATATATATATATATATATATAATGTGATCATTATTGAATTCCTCTAAATCTTGAGCAATTGAATGATTATGAATTACAATATTAAAAAACAACTGATTCACCCTCTATTCTAACTGATTATTCTCTATTCTTCTCGGGCTTGATCAACGGAGAGTTTCCTAGATAATCTTTACAAGGGCTTATACAAGGTGGTGGAAACAATGCCCCTGGACCAACAATGAAGCAGCATGAAGATAAGATTATATTGAAGCTAGCTTCAGCATTACAAAACCACAGGCTGTTCTCCTTCACGCTCAGAAATAACTATCAGTGAGTCTGTCATTTCAAGAGAGAGGGGTTTTGACTTTTCATGTGGGTTAATAACCTGCAAAGATGAACAATTATATTTAACTTGCTCTTAGGGATGGTTCAAAATAATTCTATTCAAGGGTAAGTATGTTTTGATCATATTTTAACAGCATACCTTCTTGTTACATTTCACATAACCTATGGCTACTTCTCTCCGTAGATATGCTCTCTCAGAGAGCTCCCTAAATGATGGATCCTCTCCATCTTTCATGTAAAGTTTGATATCCTGTCATGTGAAACAATGGCAAGTAACAGCTAAAGTGCACTCTTATTACAGAAAAATTACTCATCGTTGGCCCCTAGCTAGTTTCACAACACAGATTAAATGTCATGTTCGAAACAAATTATTATCCCCAGAAAAAATAAAATTTATAGCTAGTTGCACAATTTACAAATAATAAACAATATGATCCATTCTTTAAGATCTATGCATTGTACAGGAGACCCATCTAGTTTCAACAAAATTTAATCTTGTATCATGTATTGTGTTAGGAAGATAAGGTTCAAAAGGATGTTGATAAACTCGGACTAATATAAAGGAACAGGGATGAAAGAAGGAATTTCTCCATCGAGTTGTGCAATTTTTCATAAAAAGAAATGTTCAAGGGACGAAGAGCACCAAGACTGACAAGGCTCAGCAGTAATAATGATTCATGCATATTAAAGGTATTGCAAGAAGAGTAAATTATTACCTTCACATATATTTCATCACCCTCTTCATTTAGTACGTCTTTCCAAATTTCACTAAGTTCGCCATTCCCCGCTACTGCTTCGAAAGTACAGAAAATGACATTCTCAGCACACTGACTTAGCAAATAGACACATAAAGAGAGCATAGTAAAGAAGAGAATAGAGGTTATGACCATGAGCTGTTACACGGCTCATTAATTCCTCTGCTGGAACATAGGTCAGTTTTCGACTGATTCTAGAAATCTGCAGCATTTTATACATAAGCACCATCAACTCAAAATAATCCAATCTAAATTTTGAAAATTTCAGCAAACTAAGAAATTTACAGTCTT
>QFDD01004379.1:0-19474 GCA_006871305.1 Vachellia collinsii | reverse complement strand
ACCCCCCCCCCCCTCCCCATATTAAAAAAAAAAAACTCTCTCCCCCAATCCAAAACGTCTCCCATCCCCCACATAGTCTACCACATTAAAAAAAATTATTATTTTTAAATCACTTTTCAACAAAAAAAAAAGTTATTACTTTTAAATTGTTTTAAACTAATTTTTTTTTAAAAAATAAATCCCTACAAATTATTTTAATAAAAAAGACTAGCTTAAATGAGTTTGGGAAAGTTGTACTAAATTCATTTATCAGTACCCTTTCATCTGATGAATGAATTCAGTACAATTTTAAAGTACTCAAAAAAAGTTATTATTTTTAAATCCCTCCTCAACCAAAAAAAAATTTTTTTGTGGAGTACTTTAAAATTGTACTGAATTCATTCATCAGATGAAAGAGTTTAGTACAACTTTTCCAAATTCGTTTAAACTAATCTTTTTTACCAAAATAATTTGTACGAATTTATTTTTTTTAAAAAAATTAGTTTAAAACGATTTAAAAAATAATAACATTTTTTTTGTTAAACAAATTTAAAAATAATAATTTTTTTAAGGTGAGAGACTCTGTGGGGATGGGGGACGTTTTGGATTGGGGGAGAGAGTTTTTTTTTTTTTGATATGGGGAGGGGGTGAGGGACGTTTTGGAAGGGAAGGAGGGGGGCATATATTTTTTTTAATATAAGAAAGGGGGTGGGAAGCATTTTGGGCAGGAAAAGGTAATTTTGTTTTTTTAATATCCCCAAACTCGTTAAAGAGTTGAACGAGTTTGGGGGAATATTTTAAAAAAAAAAGTACATGTCTCCCAAATTCTATTGTTACACAGAACACTTTTAGCGTAACAAAACATAAAGAGAAAGAAATCTAAACAAAACAAGAAAGTACAAGAGATCAGATCCATTCTTGCTCCTTCACCAACCCAATAATTGAAGTCCAGCAAACAAGATGAGAATGTCTGCTAGTTTGTTTCAATCTACCTGATCAAGCAAAGTCCGTCACTCATTCTCGAATTATACAAATTAAAATGTATATTATATATAAGCTTGTACGTAATTCAAACGTGTTAGAAACGAAAAAAAAATGCTTAGGTACCTATTATAGTCTTGGAATCTTCTCTTTATCTCTTTGCCTTCAGAATAGCAAAATGAACATAAATCCAGTCGTTCATATTTTCAAAGAAGTGAAAGAATGAATGCCTCCATGAATTTTTGAGAATTATGGTCCCACAAACTCCCCAAAATCCAATGATGAAGCCAAGAGCAAGGCTCACATAAAACCCAAAGCTTATGAGATTCTCGTCTCCATCTCCATCCATATTATAACTTGGACTGGGATTCAGATATGAACTTCCATCTTCTGGACATCTCTCTGTAAGTGGTGGGCCAAAAAGCCCCTGGTTTCCCATATAACTAGAAGCAGTGAAGGTTTGAAGTTGGGTGGCAGTTGGTATTTTGCCTGATAAATTGTTGAAGGACAAGTTCAAGACACTGAGAAAACTCAAACTTGAGAAGCTGATTGGGATTCCACCAGAAAGAGAATTTTTGGACAAATCAAGTGATTCCAACCTTTCCATTCGACCCATGTTAAAAGGGATAGACCCTTTCAAGTTGTTGGAGGACAGGTTTAGGGAAGCCAATGCCGCAAGTTTAGTTATGCCACTTGGGATCCCTCCTGTTAAGTGATTGCAAGAGAGATCGATGGTTTTCATGAGTCCAAGAATTTTACTGTACTCAGCATCTTGTCCTTTCCATGATAGCGTTGCTCTGTCCAATAATATCCCACCGTTTCCAAGATCATCAAAATAAGAAATTTCTAGGCTTGTAGAAGTCATATTTGACATTGCACTCAAATTAAAAAAGCAATGAGGTATATTTCCTGTCATATTATTTTTTGAGAGATCTAAGATTTGAAGATATGGCAGATTACATAAATTTGTAGGAATGCTTCCTTGAAGTTTATTTGCTCTCAAACGTAAACCAATCAAATTGTGTGAGTATTGCCCAATCCATGATGGTAATTTTCCATTCAAATTATTCTGTCCAAAATCAAGGAACAACAAGTGCGAGAAATTCATCATGGATGGCAAATTTCCAGAGAGGTTATTGTTGTTCAGATGGATGCTTTCAAGATTGTTCAAAGTGCCAAGTGAATTCGGTATAGCCCCATAGAAATTATTGTTTTCCAATCTTAGAAACCCCAAGTTTGGAAGTTTCCCCCAACAATCAGGAAGCCTTCCAGACAAAAAGTTGCTTGAGATGTCAACATAATATAATCTTGGTTGAAAGGTGGCACAAATGGAAGATATGGTTCCTGAAAACATATTATTCGAGAGAAGCAGCACTGATGCATTTGGTGGAAAATCTGGCAGGGGACCAGAAAAATTGTTGAAACTCAAATCCCAACTACGCGGAATATAATGTTTAATTTCCAAGAATGATTTTGGCAACTCTCCATAAAGTCTGTTATGGGAAAGATTCAAGTAACTAAGAGAATTCAACCAAAGTGATTTGGGAATCGAATCTGAAATTGATGCATTAGAAATATCCAATATCTGAAGCTCTGTTTGAAATTTTAACCACCTTGGAAAGTGGGGACCAAAATTGCACGATGCTGCTGAAAACTCTTCCAATTGAAAAGGTGGCACCCAATTCAAACTGACATTGAAAAAAATCAGATTTGGTGACACTTTTAAAAATCTTAAATTAGTGAGGGTTGAAAGATGTGTTTCATTAAGTGGCCCATGAAGGCTAGTATTCCCAAGATATAAAATTGTCAGTTTTGAAAAGCTTGAAAAATTGGGAAATGGTCCATTGTTAAAAGGATTGTCACTTAAATCCAGGTCCTGTATACTATTTTGAGCACACCTTAACTGAGGTATTAAGTCCCTTAATTGTCCTGATAAATTGTTGTTGGTCAGCGCTAACATTTCCAATCGGCACAAATCTGAGAAGGATTTGAGCACACTACTCTCAAGTTTATTGACTGCAAGATCAAGAAGTTTAAGAGAAGTGGTATTTGTGAAGGCATCCAAAGGAATATGTTGCAATGAATTGCCATAAAGATCTAAATATTCAAGAGAATTCATATTTGAAAAACCTTTGGGACTAATTAACTGCAAAGCATTTGACGAAAGATCCAAAACTTGAAGGGAATTTATATGTAGAGCATTGGGGAAAATATGTACCAAATTGTTACCGGAGAGTTGAAGATCTGTTAAGACCTTGCTAATGTTAGACAACCAGGGTAGGATTGAAGAGTCTAAATAATTGTTTGAAAGAGACAGGACTTTGAGGGAAGCGGAAGAGTTAGTGTGGATAAAAGATGCAAGATTGACATTATGAGACGTAAGAGCACAATGATCCAAGTAAATCTCAGTCAGACGACGAGCTTTGGGTAATGATGATTGCCAATCAACAACTTGACTTAGATTAACACCTGATAGATCAAGAGATCTCAAAGAAGAAAGGTGAGAAATCCACTCAAGATCATTCACAATCAAACCATCATTACCACCAAGGTCGAGAGTTTGCAAATTGGATAGATTTTGCAGTCCGTGAGGAATAGTGCCACCAATTGAAGAATCAAACACTATTAACTCTCTTAGCTGACCAAGTGAACCAATGCATTCTGGAATTTTGCTCCCTTTGAAATTATTCATACTGAGATACAAGAAGGTTAGATGCTGTAAATCACATAATGAGGAATCGATGTTACCTTCCAATCTAGAAAGATAGAGCTTGATAACATGACCGGTCAAATTACTGCATGAAACTCCACTCCACTGACAGCAATCAACTTTAGTTTTCCAGGAGGACAAAACGCCGAACTCATCAATGAAACCATCTTTCAACTTAAGAAGAGATTGCTTATCTGTGTTTACGCAACTCTTCTTCATGTTGGAATGTCCTGCACACCAAAAGAAACACAAAACGCAAACAAGCCAAAACAAACTCAACTTTGGGCTCAACATGATGGCGATGAACAAGCTTAATTGGGATTCTTTTTATTGGAATGTGGTAAGAAAAGGGACGGTCCTTGGGCTCATTTATAGCCATGAAATCCACCAAGCTTTTCAGGTACTTTTATTTTTGGCCGTAAAATTTTTAGTGAGATCAATGCGATAAATATCAATAACTCAGTAGATGAAGATGTTTTTTATTGATAAAAAAAGGAGTATAATTTTTTGTATTCAAAACAAAAGTAATCGATGTTAAATACGTTCTTATCATTTAATTAATTTGACAAAATTTTGTATTAAAAAGGCAAATTAAATTGTTCGAACCAATTGATGGAAGTTTATTCAAAATTTTTCATTAATTTCTCAAAGTTAAAAACTTCAGTCATTCTCATTAAAGGCATATATCTAATCAAGAGGGGTGAGGCCAGAAATGAAAGTAGAAATAGGAGGCTATCATCGCATGCCTTGACTTGACTTATGTGATTTATCTTTTGTTGAAATTATATTTTTAAAGACATGTGTATAAGTCTGGTTGGTTGACGATGAAGTTAAAAGCCATCAATGATTTTTTTTCTCCCAAAACTTTCCTATTTATTTAAATCAATTAATAATACAATGAAAATACCATAAAACACGGCTCAGAATTGGAATAATAGGCATTAATATAATTCCTCCTTTTCTTTTTATGGATTTTGTATGAGTTTGATTGGTTGAGGATGTGGGGAGTATAACTTGCTTTATTGTCGTTGGCAAGGAATTCACCAAGCTTGTCAGACACTTTTATCTTGGACGGTGGAAGATTAATAATTCAGTAGGTGAAAATTTTTTTGTTGGTAGAAAAGAAGTATAACTTTTTATTCAAAATAAAAACAATCTGTGTTAAATACATTCTTAAAATTTAATTAATTTGAACAGTCTAAATTTTGTATTAAATAGACATTAAATTTTTTGAACCAATTGATGAAAATTTGTAAGAAATAATTGTTAATATAAGTTAAAAACTTGAGTCACTCTCATTTGAGGCATAGTTCTAATCAAGAAGGGTGAGGTCAGGATTGAAAGTAGAAATAAGAGGATGTCATGGTATGCGTTGACTTGACTTTTGTTAACTTGATCTAAGTATTTTCCTATCCCGAGCTTAATACAATGACCGCCCATATAAAACATAAAACACACTGAATTTCTTTAAATTTTATTGAAATTAATATTAACTTCATCTATATGTATGGATCTCATGCCTTCAATAAGACTTGAATTGATCATCCACATTAGTTAACAGGAAATAGTAGTACGAGTTAATGTAATTCCTACCTTATCTTGTTATGACGCGAATAACTTGTATGGGTTTGATTGGTTGTGGATATAATATGTGACGCTAACAAGACCTTTGGCTCAGTGTTATTGAATATTTGAAATAGTCGCTTTATTTGCATAACACTCTCAACAAAACAAAACATAAAGAGAGAGAAATCTAAACAAAACAAGATGAGAATTTCAGCATGATCCAGCGAAATCCACACATATTCTTGAACTGGACAAAATGTATATTCTTGAAATTTTTCGAATAAAAAAATTGAAGATTAACATGCGAACATTAAAATTAGATCGCCCTTGTTCCCTTATTGTTTTATTTGAGTATCTTTTTTCTAGGGAAATTATCTTGTCATAAAATTAAAGATTAAGTCTGATTGGTTGAGGAATTTACATGCCATTGAGTCGTAGAGGGGACCAAGCAACGACTCTATGCATGAAGACATTGAGTGTGAACCAAGATCCACGCATAAAATATATATCACACTTGATTTCTTTTAATTTTAATTTTTTGGATTTTTATATTAATTTTATTGAAATTAATATTAATTTTATCAATTTTAGTAATATTATAATCGCAATCTGCATTAATAAAAAAATGACAATAAATTAAATTAACGGTGACTCTATGATTCAATGCCAACAAAGCATGCTAAAATTTAATTCTTTAATATAATATCGGTATATTTTAAAATATTTGTTGTTGATATTGAAAGTTTAGATCAGACCACATCTATGTTAGGTTTTAATTTAAATACTTTTTAACCTAAAAACTTAAAATTAAATATTAGCATGCGAACATTTAGTTGGAGCGTTATCATTTAAATTTTTGACTATTTCTTTCAGGCGTATATTAGCCATTCACAGCAAAACTTTACAATAAAGTTGTCAACAGCAAAGTCATTGAAGTTTAAATAGAATTAGAATAACAGGCATTACTATGTCTATAATTGCTACCTTATTTTTTTATTTTAGAGTATATTTTTGTGAAATTATCTTTTTATAGATTCGTTTATAAGTCTGACTGGCTGAGAAATATGCATACGAAGCTCGTTTGCTGTCGGTGAGTCATAAATAGAAGCCATCAATGGTTGTTTCTCCCAAAACTTTCCTATTTATCTAAAGCAATTAATAATACAACAAAAATACTACAACATATTAATCAGTTTTATTTCTTTCAAATATATGTACGATTACCTGTGACATTATTGCTATTAATACTTGTAATAATTGCTGCAACTAATCTTTTTTCATACTTCAAATTGCTTAAATTTTATTTGAGATCGATTTATAAGATATATTAAATAGATAAATACACACATATACTTTATTGAAAATAAAATATTATAACTACTTCATTATTAAACTTTGAAAAAAATTCCACTTGAAAGTTAAAAAAAGGGTAATCCTCCGATCCTTATTGTAGTACCAAATTGATAAGTTAATTTAGATCCTAAATGTATATCTTATTGTTAATTCTTGTCATTTTTGTTAAATTATCGATATTGATGACCCCATAAAAAATATTCAGGTATGAGAAAGAGGTAGAGAATTAAGGAAGATGAATTGATGTTTTATGGAAGGAGATTCTCTCTTTTTCTTTTTTCTCATTTCTTTCTCAGTACCTCATCTCTACTTTTGAATTTGAAAATAGATGATTGATATTTAATATTTTATAAAATCATACCTTTCGTTCCTTCAAAATAATTCTCATCGAAATTCAAGTAAGATGATGCAAATTGCACAATGAGGAATCAATTGACGAAATTAAAATGCGAGTTGTCAATAGTAGCTGCTTGAGTCGTCAATGGGGCCTTTTTGATATTAATTCTCTTACATGGGACTTTATAGTAATTCCCCCTTTTATAAAGCATTATCATACAAAATTAAATTTATAGAATGCTTTGAATGATTTTTTGTTTCTAATAATAAGTATATGTACTTTCTAGTATTAAATTGATGAAGGCAAGAAGGTGAGACGTTGTTTTCTCTTTCATATAAGAATTTTAAAAAAATCATGTTATTTAATATTTATGTATATTCTACTGTTTTTAAACAATAAAGGTTTAATTCCATTACTAATTCTTTATTGAATTTTAATTTGGAATTATGTAGTTTTAAATCGGGATTTTTCCTCCCCATAATTAGTTACGCCACAAAACGTTAATTCCTAGGAAATATAAGACATAATTGGCACTATACCATGATACTTATTTTGTGGGATCTTATGGAGCCTTATATTTTGTAGGAAATATAAGATATGAAAGATAAAGTCTGATCATAGAAAATATTTTGTTCAAACGAACTAACCTATCCTTTACCGGGAACTTGTACGGTAGTCGAAACAAAAACATATTTCATTGTGAATTCAAATATTTATAAAGACTTTGATCTTAGTATAACCATATTAAAAGTTGACCAAAATTAAACTCGTTAAAAATATAAAAATATGTTAAAATTATAATTAAAGAATTATGTGGCACCTAGCTAAGCAATTATGTTTGCCACATGGGAGAATTTGCAAGCCCGAAGACATTTGAAAAATTTGAGGATGATTTTGAGATACAAATAAATTTTAAGGACTAAATTTCAATTTAAAATTGATACAAGAGACTAAAAAATATAGAGTTTAAGACTAACATTTATAAGCATGGAAGTGGCCGGTTGCTCACGCGAAGTACAAAGTGCGAGTTTCATTTGGTGATTGAGACAATCGTGCACGAGTTTTGGAAGATTTCGATGGATTCGTCTAATCTGACTTTACTTCCTGAAGATGGCGCCAAGGATCCTGCGCAAGGAAAAGATCAACCCGTCTCTGCTTTTGCCTCTAAACCCCATCGCCCACCTTCTCAGCAAATTTCTTTACACTCCCTCTATGCTTTCCTTCCAAGCTCGCGACGATCAAACGACGCCTCTTGTTTGCATGTTATGGTTGTTTTGTTGCTGTTATTTGGGTTTGAATTCAACCAATTTTTTCTCATCTCATTATGGCGATTGTGTTCATTCTTGTAGGAGTTCGTCAGAAAAATGCTCACCCGTAAATTGGTCGGTGTATTTTCGACAAAGAAGATGATGGTAAAATCCCCGACTCAAATGATGTTCGTATAAAAAAACAAGCTTTTTCTCCCTCGCTGTTACTGTGTTCCTCACGCCCTCTCAGATAAACACTCTCCAGACATCATTTTTTTACTCAAACAATTCAGGTGTTTCATGTATACATGGCAGGATCTGAGGGGCCTGTTGTATTCTGTTTACATGGTGGTAGTTACTCTGGGTATCTTTAGTCATTGCTGAACAATATATTATTCGCCTTTATTTTCTAGCCCTATAATTCATGATGTGTGATTGATCATGAGAATTAGATTAATGTCACTTTCTTCGGTATGCTGGTTTCTTAAATCAGGAATTTATTTAATGATGTTTGATGTTAAAGTCAAGTAACTGTGCTCAAATTTTCATGTTCGTAGCATGTCGTTATACGTGCAAGTCCTGCGTGAGAAGGAAAAAGGGAGAATAAGAAAGTTAATAGTTCTATATTAGTTGAATCGGGAAGATGTTACAGTATGAAGGGTCTCTGTTTACATTTCCATTACTAGAATCACATGATCTGGAGAACTAGGTAGGAAAGAAACGAATTTGAAGGCAATATCAAGGGTTGGATCAGTCTTTATCTCACGGGCTATCCGTTTCCTGTAGGCAATATGTCGTTCTGCTGTTTGTTATTATTCTGACCAGGAAATAGGTCAAATTCAGATTTGGTTGCAGTGTGGCAGCAATAGGTTCATGCTTGTTGGTCTTGGGCATGATCGGGAGTGTCCTCGTGAGGCATGGTAGGCTTCTTTCAGGTATCATTCAATTCTACTGTCTACAGGTTTCGTTTTCCTAACAAGGACACTCCCTTCTCCATAGTTGTACTGAACCTTCTTCAAATTCTTGAAGATAGAGAATTAGATGACAACTCCGGAAATACACATACTATCGTTACACTTTTTAAATTTTACAATAGTTAGTCAGATATAAAGTTTGATTTATTTATGTAGAGTTTGCACTCTGACAGAGGTCATCACCTAATTTGATTACAGGCTTTCATTTGCTTTATCAACTAGTAAAATTAAGGAGAAGGCCAGGGTTGTTGCCATGGACTTGAGAGGTCATGGAAGTCATTGACGGATAACGATCTTGACTTATCTATTGAGGTAAAAGAGACAAAACAAATTAAGACTGGCTTTTGTGTTTCATGTTCGGCCGATAGTTTGGATCCTGCTCAAGTCCTTATATGAATTAATACCCCCGCCTTTTTTTCTTCAGACTCTATGCAATGATGTACGGGCTGTTGTGAAGGCGCTTTATGGAGATTCTCCTCCTGCAATTGTTCTTGTTCACCACAGTGGGTTATTTTAAAATTATCTTCCCTGTTGCAGTTTCATTGAAAGATTCACTCTCTAGATGAGAGTTTTTTTCAAGTGGGCATGGGGGAATGATGGATTACTAGGAAAGATTTATTTTATGTTTTAGTAATTTGTTTATTAAACTTTCTTAGGTTATTTCCTATTTTATGCTTTCATTTAAATGCAATTTAATTTAGGTTTTTCTTTAAATTTAGTTTTGAGATCGGGTTTATAATGTTAGGTTTAAGTGATTGATATGGTATTTAGGCTCTATAAACCCTAGATTATGTTATTTGTCAGGCCTTTGACGAATTAATCGTTGACAAATATTTTGCCATTAGTTCTCTCTGTCCTTTCTCTTCTGCTCCCTTTCCCTCTCTACCTCTTCCACCTTATTCTTCTTTTTCTTCCTTTGTTCCCTTGCTCTTCCTCTTTTTCTTACTCTCTCCCCTCTTTCTCCCTTGTCCCACATCACATTCTTATATTTAGTATTTAGTAGTCTCTTAGTCTTGTAAGGTTGCAGAAATAGTTGCCAGTGCACTCAAAGAAAATACGGGTTGAGGGGTCAGTCACTTTTCTCTTTAAGCTTCTGTTTAATTATTTTGATATTTAATATTTTTTCTTTTATTTTATCATATTATTTTTCCATTAGGTATTTTATCTAGTTTATAATTATCTTATCCTCTATAGATATTAGATGGATTTAATCTATATTTATTAGAGCTAGAGAGACAGGATTGTTGCCTCAAAAACTATTTATACTGATGATTCTGAATAAAATAATAGGGTCTGAGAAAATAATTTAATTTCAGCCTCTGTTATTGGTTGGAACTTGGAAGTATGCTTATGTGAAATTTAATTCGTTCTGGTAAAATTTTATGTAAGTTGTAATTTGATTGATTCAGATTGAATGGAATGTCTGATTCATTTCTAACAACGTAAATGACACTCACATGGTATACTCTTAGAGCGTGAACCAAAATCCACGCACAAAATATAAACCACGCTGAATTTCTTATTATAATCGCAATCTGCATTAATAAAAAAAATGGCAATAAATGAATCTAATGGTGACTCTATGATAAACATGCATAAAATTTAATTCTTTAATATAATATCGGTATATTTTAAAAGATTTGTTGTTGATATTGAAAGTTTAGATCAAACCACGACGAACCTAAATAACTTAAAATTAAATATTAACATGCGAACATTTAGTTGGAGCATTATCATTTAAATTTATCACTATTTCTTTCAGGCATATATTAGCCATTGACAGCAAAACTATGCAATAATAAAGTTGCCAACAGCAGTGTCATTAATGAAGCTTAATTAAAATCAGAATAACAGGCATTACTATAGTTGCTACCTTATGTTTTTTTTTTATTTTAGAGTATATTTTTGTGAAATTATCTTTTTATAGAGATACGTGTATAAGTCTGACTGGTTGAGGAATATACATACGAAGCTCGTTTGCTACTGGTTAGTCATAAATAAAAGCTATCAATGGTTGTTTCTCCCAAAACTTTCCTATTAATAAGTTTTATTTCTCTGAAATATATGTACGATTGATTACCTGTGACAGTGTTGCTATTAATATATACTTGGAATATATTGCTGCAACTAATCCTTTTCAATAATTCAAATTGCTTAAATTTCATTTGAGATCAAGTTATAAGATATATTAAATAGATAAATACACTCATACTTTATTGAAAATAAAATATTACAGCTACTTCATTATTAAACTTTGAAGAAAAAAATTCCACTTGAAAGTTAGAAAAAGGGTAATCCTCCAATTCTTATTGTAGTACCTAATAGATATTGATCTAAGTCCTAAATGTATAACCTATTGTTAATTTTTATCATTTTTTTTAAATTACCCATTTTGATGACCCCTCACCAATAATCAGATATGATAGGGAGGTAGAGAATTATGGAAGATGAATTAATGTGTTTTAAGGAAAAAAATACTATGTTAATTAACTTAACTTACATTATTAATCTAATCAAATTAAGTAAATAGATTTTATATTATCTAGAAAGAATATAAAAGTTCATTTTCTTTTTAGAGGAGTACATGACAAGGTTCTTTTTCCTATTATACCCTGCTTTATGGAAGGAGATCCTTTCTTTTTCTTTTTCTTTTTTCTCATTTTTCCCCTCAATATCTCATCTCTACACTTGAATTAGAAAATAGATGGCTGATATTTAATATTTTATAAAATCCTACCTTTTCTTCCTTCAAAATAATTCTCCCCGAAATTGAGTAAGATAATGCAAATTTCACTTGACGAAATTAAAGTTTATTTGAAATAATTTTTTAATGTATAGCTTAAAATTAGTCAACCGTACAAGGTCAATCACTCTACGAAGACTGATTACTTTTGTGATTAATTACTAACAACGTAAGCAACCCTCATTATTGGAGTTATTTACTTTAAATTAATGTGATTGGAAATTTCCTTCTCCTTCCCCTTCTTCTTCCTTAGAAGAATATAAATTAATGTTTGATTGGTTGAGCAATATATATATATATATATATATATCGAGTTCGTTTGACTGAGAATGTGGGGAATATAACTTGCTTTATGGTCGTTGGCTAAAAAACAAAACCTCGTTGGAAATATTATTGTACATGTATAGAGACATACATAGATACTACAATACTCATATATAAGAGGAGACGTCAGAAAAATATAACAGAACAGCAGCAATATCTTTTTATCCTCAACCTTCCTTCCTAATTATCCAAAGCAATTAACGTATTATGCTATTTACTCTACACGCGCGCGCGCAAGATTTACTATCTTCGTTTCTAAGGAAAAAATCTCAGAGTCAATGTTAACAAAAAGTGAGAAAATGAGAAAGACAAAGAAAAAATCTCAGGTAAATATATATATATATATGTGTGTGATAATTTTTCCTTCAACCGTACGACATCGTTCTGCACACGCCAAGTAGAGTGGTAGATATGCTTTCAGAATCTAGTGAGGCAATCATACATTACATGTGTTAGAATGTAATAAACTGCATTTCTTCGACCAAAGCTTAATTAACAAAAAAAGGTTTAATATATTATCTTTTTAGTTTGATCCATTATCTTGAGTTTATTTAACAGGATAAATTTGAAAGTAATATATGGTAGTGATTAATTGTATAAACGTAATCATTTTTAGAAGCTGAATTCGATTTGATTATTATTAAACTTTATGAATAATTAAAGTCTCCTTCAGTTAATATTAGTTTCTGTAAGAAACATGTATTTGTTCCTTTCATTTCCAAACTATCCATATTCACATTGTTCCTCGCTAACCATTATTCGTAATTTAATCAAATAAAATTCTTATTAAATAAATTTGAAGCAACATTAAAGTCATCAACAATAGTAGTAGCTGTAGAAATTCTTAATTTAATCATCCGTAAAGCTGTACTTTGCATAATTATAAGATTTTGATCAGTGTTATTGGACATTTGAAATACTCACTTTATTTGCAGAACACGCTCAGCATAACAAAACATAAAGAGAAACAAATCTAAACAAAACAAGAAAGTACAAGAGATCAGATCCATTCTTACTCCTTCACCAACCCAATAATTGAAGTCCGGCCAACAAGATGAGAATGTCTGCTACTTTGTTTAAATCTACATGATCAAGCAAAGTCCGTCACTCATTCTCGAATTATACAAAATGTATATTATTGATAAGCTTGTACGTAGTTCACACGTGATAGAAGCGAAAAAACAAAAACAAATGTAATAGGAAACTTTGTTGAGTAAAAATATATATATATATATATATATTAAACTTTGGACTTATCATTCTCAAGTTTGATCATATATCCTTGCAACAACCCATAACAATAATGCGGAGATTGAATCTTAATTATTATGAGGGAATCACACAATTGCATAAAAAAAATGCTTAGGTACCTGTTAGTCTTGGAATCTTCTCTTTATCTTTGCCTTCAGAATAGCAAAATGAACATAAATCCAGTCGTTCATATTTTCAAAGAAGTGAAAGAATGAATGCCGCCATGAATGTTTGAGAATTAAGGTCCCACAAACTCCCCAAAATCCAATGATGAAGCCAAGAGCCAAGCTCACATAAAACCCAAAGCTTATGAGATTATCAACTCCATCTCCATCCATGTTATAACTTGGACTGGGATTCATATATGAACTTCCATCTTCTGGACATCTCTCTGTAAGTGGTGGGCCACAAAGCCCCTGGTTTCCCATATAACTAGAAGCATTGAAGGTTTGAAGTTGGGTGGCAGTTGGTATTTGGCCTGATAAATTGTTGAAGGACAAGTTCAAGACACTAAGAAAACTCAAACTTGAGAAGCTGATTGGGATTCCATCAGAAAGAGAGTTTTTGGACAAATCAAGTGATTCCAACCTTTCCATTCGACCCATGTTAAAAGGAATGGACCCTTTCAAGTTGTTGTAGGACAGGTTTAGGGAAGCCAATGCCGCAAGCTTAGTTATGCCCCTTGGGATCTCTCCTGTTAAGTGATTGCAAGAGAGATCAATGGTTTTCACAAGTCCAAGAATATTACTGTACTCAGCATCTTGTCCTTTCCATGACAGCGTTGCTCTGTCCAATAATATCCCACGTTTTCCACCATCATAATAAGAAATTGTTAGGCTTGTAGAAGTCATATTTGACATGGCACTCAAATTAAAAAAGCAATGAGGTATATCTCCTGTCATATTATTTTTTGAGAGATCTAAAATTTGAAGATGTTGCAGATTACATAAATTTGTAGGAATGCTTCCTTGCAGCTTATTTGCTCTCAAACGCAAACCAATCAAATTGTGCGTGTATTGCCCAATCCATGATGGCAATTTTCCATTCAAATTATTATGTCCAAAATCGAGGAACAACAAGTATGAGGAATTCATCATGGATGGCAAATTTCCAGAGATGTTATTGTTATTCAGATGGATGCTTTCAAGATTGTTCAAAGTGCCAAGTGAAATCGGTATTGCGCCATAGAAATGATTGTTTTCCAATCTTAGAACCCCTAAGCTTGGAAGTTTCCCCCAACAATCAGGAAGCCTTCCGGACAAAAAATTTCTTGAGATGTCAACATAATATAACATTAGTTGAAATGTTGCACAAATGGAAGATATGGTTCCTGAAAACATATTATTCGAGAGAAGCAGCACTGATGCATTTGGTGGAAAATATGGCAGGGGACCAGAAAAATTGTTGAAACTCAAATCCCAACTACGCCAACTATAATCTTTCACTTCCAAGAATGATTTTGGCAACTCTCCATAAAGTCTGTTATGGGAAAGATTCAAGTAATCGAAAGAATTCAGCCAAAGCGATTTGGGAATCGAATCTGAAATTGATGCATTAGAAATATCCAATATCTGAAGCTCTGTGTGATATTTTAACCACCTTGGAAAGTGGAGACCAAAATCACACGATGCTGCTGAAAACTCTTCCAATTGAAAAGGTGGCACCCAATTCAAACTGACATTAAAAAAAATCAGATTTGGTGACACTGTTAAAACTCTTAAATTAGTGAGGGTTGAAAGATGTGTTTCATTAAGTAGCCCATGAAGGCTAGTGTTCCCAAGATATAAACTTATCAGTTTTAAAAATCTTGAAAAATCGGGAAATGGTCCATTGTTAAAAGGATTGTCACTTAAATCCAGGTCCTGTATACTATTTTGAGCACACCTTAACGGAGGTATCAAGTCCCTTAATTGTCCTGATAAATTGTTGTTGGCCAGCCATAACGTTTCCAATCGGCACAAATTTGAGAAGGATTTGAGGACACTATTCTCAAGTTTATTGAATGCAAGATTAATAAGTTTAAGAGAAGTGGTATTTGTGAAGGCGTCCGAAGGAATATGTCGCAAAGAATTAAAAACAAGATTTAAAGATTCAAGAGAATTCATATTTGAAAAAGCTTTGGGACTAATTAATTGCAAAGCATTTAACGAAAGATCCAAACTTTGAAGGGAATTGCTAATGTTAGACAACCAGGGTAGGATTGAAGAGTCTAAATAATTGTTTGCAAGAGAAAGGAATTTGAGGGAAATGGAAGAGTTAATGTGGACATAAGATGCAGGATTGACATTATCAGGTGTAAGAGCACAATCATCCAAGGAAACATGAGATAGATGAGGAGCTTTGGATAATGATGATTGCCAATCAATAGCTTGACTTAGATTGGTGCCTGACAGGTCAAGAGATCTCAAAGAAGAAAGTTGAGAAATCCACTCAAGATCATTCACAATCAAACCATCATTATGTATAAGGTCGAGAGTTTGCAAATTGGTTAGATTTTGCAGTCCATGAGGAATAGTGCCACCTATTGAAGAATCAAACACTCTTAACTCTCTTAGCTGACCAAGTGAACCAATGCATTCTGGAATTTTGCTCCCTTTGAAATTATTCTCATCGAGATACAAGTAGGTTAGATGCTGTAAATCACATAATGAAGAATCGATATTACCTCCCAATTCATAAAGATTGAGCTCGATAACATGACCGGTCAAATTACTGCATGAAACTCCCCTCCACTGACAGCAATCAACCTTAGTTTTCCAGGAGGACAAAACGCCGGACTCATCAATGAAACCATCTTTCAACTTAAGAAGAGATTGCTTATCTGTGTCTACGCAACTCTTCTTCATGTCGGAATGTCCTGCACACCAAAACAAACATAAAACCCAAACAAGCCAAAACAAACTCAACTTTGGGCTCAACATGATGGCGATGAACAAGCTTAATTGGGATTCTTTTTATTGGAATGTGGTAAGAAAAAGGACGGTCCTTGGGCTCATTTATAGGCATGAAGCTTTCAGATACTCTTATTTTTGGTGTTAAAATTATTGGTGAGATCAATGTGATAAATATCAATAATTCAGTAGATGAAGATGTTTTTAATTCATAAAAAAAAGGAGTATAAATTTTTTTATTCAAAATAAAAGCAATCGATGTTAAATATGTTCTTATCATTTAATTAATTTGACTAAATTATGTATTAAAAAGGAAAATTAAATTGTTTGAACCAATTGATGAAATTTTATTTGAAATTTTTCGTTAATTTCTCAAAGTTAAAAACTTCAGTCATTCTCATCAAAGGCATATATGTAACATCCCAAAATTTTACTTACATGATATAAAATGTAAATTATGCTTTGGGAAGCCAATTATGATATTTTGGAATAAGTATGAATAAAGTTTTGGGATAAAAGTTGTTTAAGGGAATAATTTTATTTTTAAGGAATTTTGAGAAAAATAAGTACAGAGTCCAAAACTTTGTTAGAAAAATCATTCTACATATTAAAGGATCAAATTTCTGGAAAAGTTACTTATAGGAATATCTTATAGTATTTGTGCTTATTGGAAAAAGGAAAAGACAAAAGAAAAGCAAAGTAAAAAAAAAAAACGTCGGCAAGGAAGGAAGGGGAAAAAAAAAAGAAAAGAGAAAGAAGTGTAGGTGGAAGAGGTGGAAGAAGGAAGAAAAGAAAAGAAAAAGAAAAAGTGGGAACAAAATGATTGCCATGAAGAAAGAAGGAAAAGGAAAAGGGAAAAAGATAGAAAGGAAAAGAAGAATGAAGGGAACGGAAGAGAAGTGGGAACAAAATGATTGCCATGAAGAAAGAAGGAAAAGGAAAAGGGAAAAAGAGAAAAAGGAAAAGAAGAATGAAGGGAACGGAAGAGAAGTGGGAACAAAATGATTGCCATGAAGAAAGAAGGAAAAGGAAAAGGGAAAAAGAGAAAAAGGAAAAGAAGAATGAAGGGAACGGAAGAGATGCAGTGTGGCTATATATACCACGCCATTCTCTCCTTCTCTGCAATCTTTGCAGAGTCGTGAAGGAGGAGAGAAGGAAGAGAGAAGGAGGAAAACATCCTGATTCCAATATTTTGGGATAATTTAGGTAAGTAAAATCTCTTCTTTTAAGTAAACTTCCTTCATAAAAGTTTGTTCTATATATTTTTATCTTTCTAATGGTAGTAATTTTAGTATGATTAGAGGAAATTTTTAAGGTTAGTATTTTGAGAAGTTTTGAGTTTTGATAATATAAGACTACAGTAATGTAGAAGAATTTTAATAGATAATTTTAAATGGTTTGAAAGTTGGTAACTACAAATATTGGTTTATTCATGTGTGGCTGTGACGGTATATATGTATACATATTGAAAGTTCTCTGGAACGAAGATGAAGTTGAAGTTAGAGATGTGGAAATATGTATATGTGGTTCCAATTTTGAGTGTGTACATGCGTGTATATAAAAATATAAATATCAATGTGAGTGGGTCTAGGAATAATATATATTTTTAGTGCAAGCACCCCCTGTATTGAACATTGGAAGTGGAATAAGTTTGATAATTGGAAAGTATATATATATATATATACTCATGCACGTGTGCTTGTGTAGGAATATATATGTCTAGATATATTTATATATATATATATGTACTTATGCATGTGAAAAGTCATTGGAAGCAAGAGGAAGTGAGATATCTATATATATGTGTGTGTGTGTGTGTGTGATTGTTATGCGTGGTGCTGCTGCAAAATTGTGGGGAGTTAATAATATTACAATATTGGAAGGATTTAATGGTTTAAGGATGGTTAATTATAAAGTTTGTTGACTCATGCTACGAGATGCCCAGTGGTGAAATTTGTTGTTGTTGAGGCTCTTAAGTTAATTAGTTTTGGTGACTGTATATTTGTTTTAGATGGAGAGTAATATTGCCACTGATAGTGAGACAAATTTTGCAAGGCTATCAAATGGAATTGAAAGTAATTTCGGATCTAAACCCACTGTTTGGCCAAAAGCTTAATGAAGTAATCAAGGATTTATTGTGAGTCAAGGGAAGAGAATTAATAATGAAAGGAATGATCCAATATTATATTTTGCCACTGTTTGGCAAAATTATAAGGATAATGGAGTAAGAAGCAATTGGAGAATTGTATTCAAGAGGTAAAGTAATCAATTATTGATGTTATTTTAAAGTCATGTCTTGGTGATTTGATTGACTCAAAAAAGTGAGCTTATCATTGGTTATATCTCTGCAAAGTCTAGGTGTTTTCCAATGATGAAAAGCCCTATGATAAATAATTGAGAAATAAATTGAATTAATTATTGTTCTTTCTAGCTAAGTTGGACAAAAAGTGAAGTAAAATAATATATAGGGGTAGAAATGGGATTAGGAGAAAAAGAGGAGCTAAATAAAGCTGGATAAGCGTATAATTAACGTAATATTATACGTATATGTCTTAGGATTTGACATTTGCTTGAGCACACCGAGGAGGACCGGAAAAGGGGATACTAAGGAAGGTAAAGGTAAACAAAGGACTACAGGTAGAAACCCTTTTATCTTATTCTTACGTATTTAATTCTACATGATTGTATGTGCCATATGATGTGCCGTAAATTATTGCCGTATGTGTCGTATGATGTTGAGGTGAGACCTCATGATGTGTACTATTTGCCGTATATGCCGTAAGATGTTGAGGTGGGACCTCATGACGTGTACTATTTGCCGTATATGCCGTATGATGTTGAGGTGGGACCTCATGATGTGCACTATTGCCGTATATGCCGTATGAACATGTGGTTTACTTTACATGATTGTGAATTTCATATATAACTATATGATAAACTGTGGTTTCTACGGGGATTCCCAAATCTCACCCCCCTTTCCAACAAAAATACAGCAGAGGCGGGTAGCTCAAAAGGCAAGGAATTGGTGACAAGAGAAGCATAGAATGGAGATGGAAGAATCCCTTTACATATATTTGGTCTAATAAGAAGTTTAATGTTTTATTCTGATATAATTTTG
>QFDD01004378.1:0-17562 GCA_006871305.1 Vachellia collinsii | reverse complement strand
ATATTATTGCGTAGATTGGTGTGTGTGATCCAGAATTGTGAATTGTACTCTTCGCTTCTAAAGTATTCAAGGTTAAGCTTGGAGTTGAGGTAACCGGGATTAATTTATTTTATATGCACTTTATGGACTGTAAGGTGTTTTTGAGACCTTACTTTCTTTTATATTATTTATATGTTTTTGAAAAGGTATGCATATGTTTGAATATTTACCAAATTTCAGTGAAGCAGTGTATTTTCCAATTTGTATATATGAAATGTGTTTATGAGTGATAATATTGCTGTTGAGATGATTGTGACTTATGCATGATGTTATTTGTTGTGAGATGTTGATAAAAGAAAAGTATATTGCACTGAATATGTTGTTTTGTGTTATGGGGTATATTGGGTTGTGTGGAAGAGATGCGGTTGAATTGTGTGCCCATCGACTCTCTCATTCCTGGCCCGGATTTGAGTGGGTGTTTTGGATGGACACCTTCCTATTACGGTATATCAGTGGTGACATGGAAGGGGACAGTGTTCTTGAAGTGACTAGCTAACCTTTGGCCGGGTATACTAGCACTGATAGGTTGTACCACATCCAGAAGATATAAGGAGGAGTAGGATGAATGAGTGGGGACGGGTCTAATTATTGAAAGTGTTATGTATGATTTTATTTTTGAAATTATTAATGTGACTGTTGATAAACCTGCTTCGTTGGCTTATATTCATTTCTTGTATATATTATATATTAATTTTGGTTATGGGGACGTAATGTCTCACCCCATGGTATTAACTCTTTTTTTTCAGGTGAGACCTCTCTTTCGAATAGGGGTCAAGGAAAGCTGGCAGAGGCATAAGTGTTTGTAACCTTGTATGCCTCTGAAATCTTTTTGAAGGATTGTATTGTTATATATTGCCATTATAGGTCATCATATTTTGATTTACTCTAATTTTATTTTTGAGAGGATAACTGTTTGTATCTGAACCCGTGTGTTTGGGTAACATTGTGGAAATACGGAGACTAGTGGGCTGGATTGTAACTCTTATTTTAATTGTGCCCTTAGTCTTATGTATGGATTTATTTAGTGGATTTGTGGGCGGTTTTGTGCCCTAGATTTTTATGTATGGATTTGTGGGCGATGTTGTGCCCTGGATCCTAAGGTTTTAATTTGATGGACGATAATTAAAGTTTTTGAAAATGATAGACAAATTCTTTTATAACCATGGTTAATTATTTAATCATTGATAATTATGCTACATGCATTGTTTTGTGAAAAGGGTCTTTTCAGGGCTTCCGTCTCAAATATGTCTATTATCAACACTTATCAAGCCTCCTTCATTCTTTTGCTCCTTGAAAGTGTCATTGGGCTTCTAGTGTCTTATAAGGGATCATGGGCTTTGAATGTAGGGTATAATGTAGATTCTTGATTAGTAGATTCTTAATTCCTATCAGTTAGTTAACACATTAATTATGTTCTAAAGTTATGCATTTTCTCAATTTTATCCTAATTTACCAATGGTATTTTCAACCCTCTCTCTCATCTTTTCTCCTTCCAACATTAATTAATTCATTTTTTATTACATTTAATAGAGGAAAAATTGTAACACTATCATTAATTACTCTCTAGGTGGACTTATAATAAGGATAAAATTATTTTGCAAATTGGACTTATAAAAAGGACTAAAGTATAGTACTCCCTCCAGTCCTATTTTTAAGAGCCCGATAATTGAATTACATGGTTTAAGGAAATAGTTAAAATTAGTTAAAAACAATAAGTGTATATGAAATAAATCTTTTTTTTCCAAGTATACCCTTATTTATGAGGGGGTAAGTAAGAGAGAAAATAGAGTGAACATAGTAGCATCAACCTTTTAATTAATACAATTGATGTAATTAATGAGGGTCAAAAATGAAAAAACTCATTAAATGTTTAAACAACTCTTGTCGGACTCTTATAAAAAAGATCAAAGCACAATTCAAATTTTGGGCTCTTATAAAAATGACCAGAGGGAGTATGTTAGAAATGAACATTTTTTCCAAATATGCACTTATGTATAAGGGGGGCAATGATAGATAGAAATATAGTAGTAATGAGAGAAAGTATGAAAGAAAATGTAGTATGAGAAAAGGGTAAAGAGAGATAATAGAATAATTAAGTAGGGGGAAATGGTAAAAACACATTAAATACTTGGGAAATATATCCCATGTAGCATCTTATACAAATGACAAAAGCGATTTAAATTTCGGGCTCTTATGAAAAACACAGAAAGGAGTGTAGTAGTTTGTAAGCTTTGGAAGTTACTGAAAAGATAGTGACAATTTGACACTTCCATTTTCAAGTAGAAAGAGAGGACTTTCTGTAACTCGAATTTGCTACCTTTGCACTCAGCTTTGCTTACTTTATCATCTAAATGGATTAAATAGGAAACAAGCTTTATGACGGAAGCTTAATTTATTAGCACTTGAAGTTAGGAACCAAGCATATATTCTTTGCTGATTAAAAACACAAACTCTTTAGCCCTCTAGCTTTGATTCTCATAAATTCCACGTGGTCCACTGTGTGGCTATTGAACGTCCATGGTACTCCCTTTGTCCCTATTTATAAGATCACATTTTTTTTAATAGGTTTATTCGTTTTTGACTTTTTGTAAGGCTTTCTTTGAGTTTTTCTGATTAATAAATGTATTTTTACCTATTTTACCCTCAATTAATTTCATACATTGCATTAATTGAAGTATTGACCCATCCCCTTTATTCTTTCCCATCCCCTTTATTCTTTCACAACATCTTTCTCCTATACGTTCACTTTCATCATTTTTCTTATTATTACTCTCTCTCTCTCTCTCTCTCTCTCTCTCTCTCTCTCTCTCACACACACACACACACACACACACACACACAAATAAGGGCATATTTAGGAAAAAAAATATTTCTTGTATATTTATTATTTTAAACTAATTTTAACTGTTTTCTTGAACACCACAATCCGGTTAAAAAAAAACCTTACATATTAAGGGATGGAGGGAGTACCTTATTAAGCTTTGGAAGGTAATAATAAAGGAAATTTTCCGGTGAAAAAGTAGTGACAAATAATTTGACACTTCTATTTAATTTGTTTCTGTAATATTTATTACCCTTGCTATATATTTACTGTAACAGCCCAGCGACCTCCCTCGGAGATATTGTCCCTGTTGCGAGCAGAGCAGGGTTTTGTTTCTCTGACCATCTTCCCATCGCCAGAAAACGCGTCTTCAGAGTGGCACAGCGGAAACCATACACCCTTTCAGATATTGTCCCCTTCGTCGCCCCTCTGGGCCCTTCAGGGTTTTGTTCCCATGAGATCATCTTCCAACGCCTCATGGAACGCGTCTACAAGGGGAAGGTATCCGCACCCTTATAAGGCGTGCTTCGTTCACCTCCCCAACCGATGTGGGACTTGACATCCACCCCCCCATAGGGGCTCAGCGTCCTCGCTGACACACCGACCGGAGGACTGGCTCTGATACCAACTGTAACAGCCCAGCGACCTCCCTCGGAGATATTGTCCCTGTTGCGAGCAGAGCAGGGTTTTGTTTTTCTGACCATCTTCCCATCACCAGAAAACGCGTCTTCAGAGTGGCACAGCGGAAACCATACACCCTTTCAGATATTGTCCCCTTCGTCGGCCCTCTGGGCCCTTCAGGGTTTTGTTCCCATGAGACCATCTTCTAACGCCTCATGGAACGCGTCTACAAGGGGAAGGTATCCGCACCCTTATAAGGCGTGCTTCGTTCACCTCCCCAACCGATGTGGGACTTGACATTTACTATCAGCTTCGCTTACTTTACTCCCACCAAGCATTTCTTCCAACCGTTACTCGTTTTATATTTGTCAATCTGAACTCTTTTATTTCTGGCAAAAAAGGGAAAAAAATGTGAACTCTTTTATGTGAACTCTTTTATGATCACAACATAAAATAACTGACGTAATTAGAATGTAAAATTTCATAGGGAATAATAATACTCTTTTTTTATATTTCTTTTCTTACTTACACTACTTTAGATAATTCGTAAATGAAAAATAAAAGAAAGAAAGAGTATATACAGATAATAAATGAGATAAAGAAAATTTCAAATTAAAGGAGCATTTTTTTGTTGTGTGTGTGATTTTCCCTTTTCCAATATATGGCTACAATAACTAAAGAAAATTTAATTTAATTTACTAAATTAGATATATAGTTCTTACATTAAAAATCAGAGAATATTTTCTTAGAAGAATAACAATGAAGGCTCTTGATGATATTTAATTTCTTGAAAATGCCATGCATACACAACTGAAACAAAATTAAATTTCATTACAAAAAGACCTTATTGTTGGAAATTTAATATATGAGTGTGTCAAAGAAAATGTCTTTCCAAATATTAGAATATTTTATCATGGAGAGTAACAACTTTCTGATTGAAGAGTTACATTGCTTCAAGAGACACCTCTTCAGAGCAACTCTTCAATGTCTATAAATTCTCTCAATGCCTCTTCATTTAAAGATACAAAATATAGACAATTTAGATAGTAAGAGACATGAGATGATCAAGGGAATCCTGGAGACCGGAAAATCTTTTGTCTCTTGCTAAGTTTTATTATCTTCCGCTAGTTTAATTTGTTGCCATGTATCTTCACAGGAAGGGTACATTTAATCCTGGAAGATACCACTTCCTAATTTCTCTAGGGGGTTGCGGAACAACTCTTAAAGACAGTGTCCTTGGACACGATTCGAACTATATATTATTTGTTAATGTTTGCAGATTTTACCAACAAACTCAAGAGTTATATCCGGATAGGTCATGCATGTAATGAATGTTCTCCTATTCATTTCGTTGATTACCGAAGGAATCAGATAAGTCCGAATATTCAATTCCTTTTGCTTTGTTAAATTCCGGTTTGTTACACCATAATATGATTTGTTTGATAATCCAGGGAATTCGATTGTTTTAGTACAAGAGAATTGAATTAGATGAGACAGTTGACTCCTGTCAGCATGTTCTCTCTTAATTCTTTGATTGTTTCTCCAAATAATCTGATTAGATTGTGTTATCCATGTCTTTGGTTTTGACAGTTACCTCTTGATCTAATTGCCTGGTTTGAATTAATTTAATAATGGTCCATGATACTTCAAATAACGATTATGATAGGTTTTGATTTGTTTAAATTTTCTGATAAGTTGAACTTTCTTCACGAGAATAATGAATGTCCCCAATTGGCTTTGAAATCAAAATCTTGTTTTTGACTTTGTCATACTATTATTTGAGTGTTCGTCGCCCTTACTCCCTGATTCTTGCATCATTGAGAATCACCGAAAGAAAATGGGGATCTTGCATACTCGTTTTGTGGCGGTTGGTGAAGGCATTTGATGAAAGCCGACTGGGTTTTTTATTGTGAATTATCGATCAAAAGCGATAACAGTAATATGATTCTCAGTTTCTTACGAACCTGTTTTTGGTCTCAACTTACCTGTCATCCCAAATTGATATGTTTGGCTGTTATAAAAAAAATTATGTGTTAAAGCCTAAAGGTATATTAGGTTATTTGTCTTTTATAGCATCTACGAGTCTCTTCGTGATTGTTATAAATATGTAGTCTGCTTATATCTTTTGAGTTTTCCCCCTTTTCGGAGCAAAAGGAATTCCAGGAAGACATAATATTCCAGTGGTATAAACAATGGGTGAGAAGGGTGGCCCGCGGCTTCATCTTGAATAAGTTACCGTTATATTACCAATGGGGCCAACAGCTTTCTTAAATTAACAGTTTGGTAATTTATATTAGCACACATATTGTCACGGTTAATACACACACACATTGCCGTTGGGTCATAGTATGATTATATGTGGGAGGTTTCTTTTACCATGAAAATTTGATGTATATTAAGCGGGTAAATGTCATTTGGGATATGATTGCAAATGCAAATGTTTTAACGGTTGACATGTAGAGGTTTTATTATCTTTATTATTTGCCATTGAGAGCAAATTTTATGAATTATTTGTACGATGACTTGGGATAAGAAGCATTTTGTTAGTGACATGAAATTGATCATTTTATCTGGTCAAGAGATAAATGTGTTTTTAATTTTCATGATATCAATTTTCGTGGATTATTTAATTATCTTTATATAAATATGCTTATTATTGTGAATATTGAATTTTCAATGTGGATATGAAATATTGTCTATGATGTGTTGATGCGTTAATACTTCAAAATTGTTTTGAAAGTATGAGTGAATCAAATGCAATTTTGGGTGTTGAAATCATAAAGGAATAATGATGATGTATAACATTGAGAAATGTCTTTAGAGTTTGGTTTTGAACCATTATGTGAATATTCCTTATAATGACATGTTATTTGAGGTGTTCCTTGCTCAATTTGTTTATGCACAAATTTTGAGAATTTGTTGCATTAGTGGACATTAATCCTTGTGATATAACTTATATTACATGGTCACTAGTAGAAAAATGATCATTTAAACCATCCATTTTAAACCGTTCTTAAAAGATAAGGTCTAAAAAGTATGACCGGTAGCATTTTTGTAAATAAATATAGATATTTTAGACCGCATGTAATATGTTTTTGAAATAAAAAAATTAATTTTTTTTGACCGCACAAGGGTTATTTAAAAAAAAAATCAAAAGTTCACAGTCGTTAAAGTTTTTTTTTTCAAAAATAGGAATTTGTAAAAATTTTTAAAATTTAATGTTGAGTTAAATATTATTTTGGTCCCTCATTTTTGTCAGATGAATCATTTAATTTAAAACGCATCAAAAATGATATAATCTATAATATAATGGATTTGATA
Source organism: Vachellia collinsii (assembly GCA_006871305.1). Taxonomy (NCBI): domain Eukaryota; kingdom Viridiplantae; phylum Streptophyta; class Magnoliopsida; order Fabales; family Fabaceae; genus Vachellia; species Vachellia collinsii. Next base: position 10,760 of record QFDD01004378.1, on the reverse strand, counting down.
GCAGGTCAAAGCAAATGCCATGGTTAGCTTCATATATTGCGCACATGAACTGAACCTGAGAATATACATACCTTCGGAAAAAATGGAGATTGAGAAAGTAAAAGGCTTGATTACTTCACTGTGTCACTTCATCTATTCAGCTTTCTTGTGTTGTTTTCTCTTGGTGCTGTTGTATTCAGTGGTCGTCTCCATTTTTGAAGAGCAGAGTCTTACAGAAAAATGTTCAATTCTCATCCATTTCCTCAAGAGATAGCTAACATTGTTCAATTCTCTTCTTTTATTGCTATTGATAGCTAACAAAAAATGTTCTGATTTGTTGCCATTGATGCTTGAGTTCCTTTTCTCTTATTTTCTTTTAAAATGCAACAAAGCCTGATCTTGAATTTTTGATATGTAGGCTGATCCTTTAATTATATTTTTATTTGTGTTGTTAACAAAAGTAATGGTTCAAGAGCAAACCTCTAGTGTTGACCAATCTATATCTTCTCAATTTATTGGTGAGAATGAGACTCTAACTCCTAGTGGACCTTCTTCTATGCCTAGTCATGGTGCTACTCTTAATCCTGAGCAACCTCCAACCACTATAGAATGTCCTCCTTCTACAGGTGAAACTGGAAATGAAACCACAGCTGGTACTAAGAAGAGAAAACAACCTGAAAATAAACAATCACAAGTGTGGGATCACTTTATTAAGTTACCTTTGGAGGAGACAAATGGAGAAATTAGAGCTACATGCAAGTATTGCAATGCAAATTATGCATGTGACCCAACCAAACATGGGACAACATCTTTGAAGAGGCATTTACCAAAATGTCAAAAGAATCCACATAAGGCTAACCAAATACCAAAACAATCTATGCTGAATTACGTGGCACCAAGTGGTCAAGGAGGAAGCTTAATGCCTCATACATTCAACCAAAAGCGATGTCGTAGGGCTCTAGCTGAGTTTATCATATGTGATGAGATGCCATTTAGACTAGTTGAGAAGCATGGGTTTAAATCATTCATACATGAGTTGGAACCTCGATTTCATATCCCTTCAAGAACAACTGTTGCCAGAGATTTTTGGCAACTATATCTAGGTGAAGTTAGGATCTTGAAAAATATGTTGAAGCAATGTACTAATCGTATTTGCCTTACTACAGATTGTTAGACATCTATTCAAAACTTCAATTACTTATGTCTCACAACCCATTTTATTGATAATGATTGGAGGTTGCACAAAAGGATTCTCAATTTTTGTATGATTGAGAATCATAGAGGTGACACAATTGGAAAGACAATTGAGAGGTGTTTAACTGATTGGGGCATACAAAATGTGTTCACCATAACTGTGGATAATGCAATATCCAATGACACGGCCTTATCATATTTGAAAAGATGATTGAATAATTGGAAGGGTTTTGTTTGTGGTGGTGATTTTCTTCAATTACAATGTGCTGCACACATTCTCAATTTGATTGTTAATAATGGCTTGAAGGAATTGAAATATTCCTTTGAATCAATCAGGAATGCTATTAGGTATGTCCATTCCTCCCCTGCTCGTCTTCAAAAATTTAAAGATGTTTGTGAATTGGAAATGTTGGATGCAAAAAATATGTGCTACTTAGATGTCACCACTAGATGAAATTCAGCATTTATAATGTTGGACATTACTGTGAAATTTCAAAAGGCATTTGATAGAATGGGTTATGAAGATGCAGATTATTTTGTGCACTTTCACAAAGGGTCAAGGCATGATGGCCCTCCCAACAAACAAGATTGGAACAAGGCAGAGGTTTTTCTTAAATTCTTAAAGGTGTTTTATGATGTGACCTTGTTATTTTCTAATTCACTAACAGTTACTGAAAATACATGTTTCCATCAAATTGCTTTGATTCAAGAGTTGTTGGATGAGACAATGGAGTCTAATGACCATCTTCTTAGAGAGATGTCCTTGAGCATGAAGATGAAGTATGAGGATAGTTCATGACTTCATTATGCATATTTTGTCAAAAAAAAAAAACTGAGAAAAAAAAAGAGTAAGGCCAGCGAACCGTTGGACTTTGGTCCGGTCTAGCCCGACCTCGGGGCTAAGCTAAACCGAACCAGACCTCGGGCTGACTTGTTCAGCCTGAGGTCCTCCCCAGACCAGACCACGGGTTGGGCCTCAACCCCGGTCTAGTCTAACCCATGTGCAGCCCTACCTTGAACCACTTCACCTCTCATTAGCTGAATCTTTAAGAATTGGCTCAGGTGTTTTAAATAACTCACTTTGAAGATGGACAGCTACTTTTAAAACTATCTTAAAATACTGACTTATCGTTTCTCCTGACCTTCCAAACTCAAATTGAATCGCTCTATTTTTCACATTGTGAGCAAGTATATACAAGTAGATTGCAACTTGCTCATCCAGTAACATATGCAGAGTTGGTTTAAGATCGGCTATAGTCTCTAACATACTACAAAGGCGAAAAAATCTAGTTCTATACATTCTAGTTTGTTTGAAACAAGTTATATCACTACCATGCACCATTTTCCTAAGGTGCCTTCTTTTCTTTTGAAAATCAAGGGTGTAAGATCAATCATGTATATGTCTAGTGCTCTATATATATAGCCACACTAAACATCGTCTCAAAGAGAATTTTTTGAATATCATAAATAATCATAAAGCAGCTGAACATTGTACGAAATATGATACGAAATATGATATTTTTGTCTATGTTCATCCATAATTAATTGTACCCAACATAAACAATATTATTGCATATTAATAAACTATATAGAAAGCATACTTATGGATATATATAAATATATATGAATTCTGACATTAAAAAATAAATTATATTTTACAATAATTAGTTGTCATTGCTCCAAAAGAATCCATATAAATTATCAGGCAAATATATTCGCTCATATATATATATATAAATATATTTTTTTCATATGTATAAACTATATCTATATATGAACAGTTGAAAATAGGGGATGAGGTTATGAAGTATATATAGTTTATATATTGTATATAAACTATATATATGAAAAATTAAACTGACCAGATAAATATATTCGCTCATATTCGCTATTGCTTTCGCTCATATATGAACAAAAATGATGCATCGTGCAAACAAAAATAAAAAAGCTTGATGGAGCACATTACCTTACAAGCAAAGCAACAGCCACCACAGCACAATAGCAACAAAAACGCATAGGAGAATAAGAAAAAATGAAAATGGCAGGGTTTATACTTATTTCATTAAAAAGGGCACTATAGTCAATATTACAAATTATAATGGTAATTATGTCTTTCCACATGGATTACAAGATGTTTACATCCACATTCATTAGTTGTTGCAATATAATCCGGATGCATCAATTTGATGTAATTAGGATTACAAAATATAATCCCTTTTACATTACATAAACGTAATCAAATGTTGTAATTAATCAATTGCATAATGATTTCATTTAATCCTTTTTCATAGAATCGACTAAATGGGCTATAGTTTTACAAAATCTGGGCCTTTCTGAAATTTTCTGAAGTTCTGGGCACTTTTCTGTACTTTGCTCAGTCCGTCAGCAAAACTAATTCTGAACTCTTTTTTTTTTTTTAAGACAAAAAAAAACTGAAAGTAGTAGTGCTTGCTATTAAGAAATTTGGAGTTTTGATGATTATATTTTTCATTGCAATTCCTTATTTGAATGGTTATATTCCTGGATATGTTGATGGTGTTTTGTTGCGTGTGTAATTACGTATTTGACAGAAATGTTTAAGTCAAATATTAGAGGAACTATTTTTTAAATGTTTGAGAACCTTGGATTCTTTACTCTCTATTTTGTTTTCGACCAAACTTAGTTGAGTTTGAATTTGCAAGTTTGGTTGGTGGAAGAACCTTGGTATTTTCTGAATATTCAAGAAAGAAAATTATATGAGTATGATGTGGATTATGCATGGTTGGTAAATTATATGAGTATGATGTGGATTATGCATGGAGAGTTTACACTATGGTTGCCGTTAAATGCTTGAAGGAAAATTAGAGTTTCTTTTATGTTAGCTTCTGTATTGAAATATTGTTCTTTTAAATTTCAGCCTCTCTCCTTTTCTATAAGTAGTTTTTTTTTTGAATGAATCAAAACTAAAACTATTATATATGTGATAATACCAGAACAGAATCAAGGTAAGCCAGTGCCTATGGACATAGTACTTCTTTGATGAGTTGAGACATTGGACTCTACAATTTCTGTATAATTTTCATGCAGATGTTTTTCTATGCTGATATATATGTGTGATGTTCATGTGAAATTTTATATTCACGATGCCCTTTAAGTGCTGTTTAAGACATAAGAATTCTTGACTTTAAATCTCATTTGCCTAGTTAAAACACATTGGGTTTTAATGGTTAGCAAGCAAGTGTTTTGTCAATATTAAAAAAATAATATTAAATGTATGATTGATCTCTTACTTGTCATTAAGTTTCAAGAAATTGAATTAATAAAGAACTTATTATATGAGGAAGTTTTCTGGACATTTTGAATTTCAAGAACAAGTTAAGATTGGAGCAAATCGTTTTGGGAAGGGTCAAGTGGCAAAATTATTTATTTTGATAACTAAGAGACAATTTAGTTCGAATGACTAAATTTTTTAAAAGGAAAGAATGTAACGACCATAAAAAAAATAAGATAATTCATTTATACCTAGTTAATATGCTATTTATGTGTTATAGATTTGTTGAACAAAGTATTAATCTATTCAGTTTCTTCACTAGTACAAAAGATCCCTTTTCGCATGTTTTGAATATGGGCTTTCGCTGCTGCATGAACATAATAGTGGAAAGTGGTGCAGAGGAAAGTTTAGACTTACAGCATCTGTTCCAATACAACAGATGCCGCAAATGGCCAACTTACAATGTCTGTTGCTAATGTAAGTCATTCACCGCGAATGCAGCAGACGCATAAGAGGATTTTATAAAAAAAAAAATTAAAAAAAATAGAATTTTATTATAATAACTTCATTTTGAGAATCTACTTTTGTAAACCACCAAAGCGCAATTAGATAGGTTATGAAATCTAATGTTATATATAACACCAATAATGCAGAAAATAGATATGCAACCAATAGCAAATAACTTAATTACTCAAAAAGTTTGGATCTCATAATTGCCAAGTTTTACAAAAAGATAATTACGGATATACAATCGCTATATAACTGCTACTTCAATTTTGTCAAATATAGGAAGTATTCTGACCAAATTTTGCGGATCTCTCTTCTCTGCAGCTCAGAATATTGGTCCAAACTTTGAAAATGCTGCAAATGTAAAAAAAAAGGAAAAAAATACTTTACATAAGTAATATTATAAGGAAAACATCCAAACTTAAGAACTACAATCCTAATTCAAAATAGAAATGAGGGGAAATTACTGTAGGGTCCCAAACATGAGAATTAATATAAAAAAAGGTCTCATTGATAAATGGAGGAATTAATATAAAGTTCTATACAAGAGAATTAATATCAGAAATGGCCCAAAAAGTTGTCAATGCGAGTTACTTGAGTTGTCAATGATAGCTACTTGAGTTGTCAATGGGATGTTTCTGATATTAATTTTTTTACATGGGACTTTATAGTAATTCTCCCTTGATAACTCAAACAACTACCATTAACAACTCAATCAGCTACTATTAACAACCTCTGAAGACCTTGTTGATATTAATTCTTTTATTTGGAACCCGATATTAATTCCCCTAAAAATTAAATACCTATCCTTATCGGAAATAACAATAAATGATCCTATTCCTAAGGCCCAATGAATTATATAATTCCGTATTGGATAATAAATAGTCTCTGTATATCTTATTACAAACCATTTATGACAAGCCCAAATTAAATAAGAAGGATTGGTATTGGATCCGATCCATATACTAAAAATCCACACATATCAAATATGACACAACAGTTCAAATTGCTCCTAAATACAGCGTCAGTGCTTCTTACCAAACACCAAGTCCCAAAGGATAGAAACATCATAATTTATAACTTTAATCATAATCAATTAAACTTACTCCCTTCTATCCCATAATTTTTCCTGTTGTTTTGCCCTTCACTATTGTTCACCCAAGTTCTTAGAACTGGTAAGCAGAATTTCCAGCAAAAGTCAAGACCAGAAAAGCAACTTTGTCACAGAAAAGAACGGACTTGCCCTGTTACCAAACCAAAGATGATAATGGAGATACACTCATATGCAGAAACACGAATATGTGATAAATGTTATATATGATTAATTTTGATGATATCAAATATATAAGAGTAAAAAGTTTTTATAATGTATATTAACTAACTACTATATTTAATGTAAATTTCTTATATAGTTTGGTCAATGAAAATGAGAGAAATTGTTTGAGTTTAATTGTTAAGAATGAAGAAGTAGGAAGATTTTATAAAATAAAATGAGAACATCAAGTTTCAAGCTTTTATATTTGGAATTGGAGGATGATGTGGTTAAATAACTCAATTTGAAGTTTACATATATGTTATATCATCATACATTGAGTTACATATCATCTAACCTTCATTTGGATCCTCAAAATTGATTCTAGAAGTCAAAACTTGAGTAAAATGAGTTTTTGAAGTTTTATGAAGCAAAACTTGAAGTGAAACTCGAGTTTAGAAAGTTTTGATATTTTTGAGCCAAAACTCGAGTTTTAATAAGTTGAAACTCGAGTTTCGGGCACCTCTGTTCAGCTCTGTTTCTTTCTCAGCTCGACATGTGTTTAGTATTTTAACTATATCTTTCAAACCTCAAGTCCGATTGATTTGAAACTAGTTTCATATGAAACTAGACTCAAAATACGGTTTATAGACATCAATAACAAACATCAAATCATTTCATATGAAGGAGATATGATTTTCTAAAACTTGGTGGTCAGATTTAATCATTTTATCACTGACCTTTGCTTACTGTGGCTACTATAACTTTCGTAATACAGCATTTTTTGGACTGATTCTTATTTCATTTGAAAGTAGACTGAAAGAGCTTTCCAAGGATATCTTATTTGCAAAGTTTGGAGTTCAATTGAGAGAGTTATAGCCGTTACAAGTTGAGCTCTGTGCTGAAATCTGAAACATGTGCTGAGTCATGAACAAAACTCGAGTTTCAGTCTACAGAACTCGAGTCTCGGGTTTAAATCTTGGTTTTTCACAATTCTTTCAAGTAAAACTCGAGTTATGGTGTATGGAACTTGATTTTCGTGAATAGAACTTGCCTTTTCACAATACTTTTGAGCAAAACTTGAGTTTTGGTCTACATAACTCGAGTTTCGAGCATCAAACTTGCTTTTTTCACATAACTTTCAAGTAAAACTCAAGTTTAAACAGAAGTTTTCATCATAACTCGAGTTTTGAGTGACAGAACTCGAGTTTCGGGCTTTGAAAACTCTTTGAACCACGAAACCTCTTTCCAAAACTTGAAGTTTCAATAAAAGTTTTGATGAAACTCGAGTTATGAGTATCAAAACTCAAGTTTCGAAGAGAGAGTATCAAAATTTCTTTCACAACTTGAAGTTTCAACGAATTTTTTTGATATAACTCGAGTTTTGGGAAGACAGAACTCGAGTTTCGAGCTCTGGAAATTTCTGAACTTCAAAACTTTGTTCCAAAACTTGAAGTTTCATTAAAAGTTTTCATATAACTCGAGTTTAGTAAGTTGGAACTTGAGTTTCGAGAAGCAAACTTATTTTAAGCTTAGAACTTCCAATAAAACTCGAGTTACACATAAAAGTTTTGTTTTGAAATACCTATAACTTGAAATTTCATGAGAGAAAACTCGAGTCTCGAAGAGAAAACATATTGTAACTCAAAACTCTCAAGGAAACTCGAGTTACAATGAAAGTTATGATTTGAAAATTGTCAAAACTTGAAGTTTTGGCTATTGGAACTCGAGTCTCGAAGAACACAAAACATCTTGACTTACTGGAACTTCTTAAAACCCGAGTTTTTATGTTCAACAACTCAAGTTTTATCAAAATTCTTATTAAAACTCGAGTTACAAAAAAAGTTGTGAGATTTCTATTTTGAAAATTCTTCAATAACTCGAGTTATGAAGAAGCAAAACTCGAGTTTGCTATTCTGACATTAACGCAGCGTGTCAGAAGCTTTATGCTAATCTTAGATCTTTTCTTATTCATACATTTATTTGAATCTCATCTACACTCATAAATGCTTATTCCTTTTGCTTATTAACAGAGAATGGGTCGCTTGATTATCTCACCGAGAAATGCTCAACGGACAAAAATCACAGAGATGACCAGACTTAGTGTCAGAAGTATTAAATGCGAAACGTTGAACAAGGAAGATGGGAGTAACGGATATAAAGTTCAACAGAAACTTCACAATGGCTGTTCTTTATCTTTCAACAAACAAATATTGTTCGAACATATTACAAATTTGAAAGATAGAACACAAGAGCCAAAGCCAACGGACAAATACGACGCTCCTCTCCAACGAATATATTTTGACAACATCTATAAATAAGAGGAAGCAACCAACGGAGAAAGATGATGAAATATATGGAGTCACTAAGCAAAACACGTAGAGTGTGTATTCGAGGAAATCACACAACAACATTAGGACTTTGATATTATACTTCTCCGCGAGCTTCAGTGATAATACAATCCACTTTATGGAGTGAAGTATTTCCCAGATAAAATCATCCCAACCTTTGAGAGTAACTTAGGATAGACCTGAGTGAAATAGAGTGTAACGTTACATGTGATAAGGGGGAGTGATTGTAAAGGTTTTCAAGTACCTTCGTTAAATCTTGAATCGGTTTCACAAATGTCCAGTTAAATTTGTGGGGTTTCTTAAGTACCAACAGTTACAACTTGAGTGGGTTTCATAAATACCTGGAAAAGTTTATAGGATTCTCAAGTACCCACGGTTACAAACTTGAAATAGGCCGTGTATGTGTATTATTGAATATGTGGCTGTAATGGTTTTCCAAGTACCTGAGTTAAATTTGGATGATATAGTGAATTGTAAATTTCAAAGGAGTCTGAGGACTGAACGTATTTTAAGTTTGTCACAATTGTCTGAAAATAGATTGTGGAGAGGAGAGTATTTGTGTGACTTACACATATCTGTAAAAACTATTTTGAATTTTGATAGGATATTTACATGCTCTATTTTTAAAATCTTTGAGCCAAAAAAATCATATTTTTTAAAATGTTACCTAACGCACACTTCACTGTCACTTGGATCTATCAATTTCCAGGTTTTGTTTAGAGTGATTAAAATATTTTAATATTTAATATTCATTTTAATTAATGTATTAATATGTTAATAAATAATAATAAGAAATAAGAAATTTAAATTAATTAATAAGAATTTAGTAATAATTAAATTCTTAATTGATATTAAGTAATAAAAATAATATTAAAATATTAACAAGAAATTAAAAAAAAATCAAACAAATCAAACATATAATATTATTTCTAGTACTATAGGATATGATTGATTAGTTGATGTTTCCAAATTTAATATTGGTTCATTCGAACCATATAAACAGATATCCAGAACTCCCAATTTTACCTCCTGTGGATTAGTATTAAAACAAAGAAAATAGAAGGTCAATAAAAAAATGTTAATTAATTGAAGTTCCAACCACCTACATAGAGAGTCAGTGATGTGGGAAAGCAGTTGAGAGCCTTCTTTAGGGTACAAGAACTAGCTGTGGTTCAAGAACTGAGCTAGCACACTATTTATATTCATCATCCCATTTGCATGGATACCGATAGATCTCGAGTTTAATTTGATAAGTTTTCTTTTCCAATTCTATTTAAGCAATGCCCATGATTTTATTAAATTTTGGCTAAAAAAGGGGGGGGGATTCATTTTTTGTCCCTCAACTTTAAACTCAGTTACAACTCCATCTCTAAACTTTAACTCAATACAACTTAGTTCTTGTAGTTTTGACTCGGTTGTAACTCAATCCTTAAACTTTGACTCACTACAACTCAATCTCTGTAGTTTTAACCGTTTTAGAATTTAGTCCCTATATTTTAGAAAATAAATTATATATATAGTAAAAGGCTACATGCTAAATAATAAAATTGTTAAAACTGTAGGGACTGAGTTACACTGAGTCAAAGTTCAGGGACTGAATTACAATCAAGCCAAATTATAGCGATTAAATTGCACCAAATCAAAGTTTATGAATTTAGTTACAATGAATCAAAAGTTGAGAGACCAAAAAACTAATTTTCTCCGAAGGGAAAAAAAATTATTCCGATGTGCGCACGCGCGCATAAAAACCTAACAGAAGTACACTACAAACTAAATCTTATTAGAGGAGGTCACTTAAATGTCATCCGGTAATTCTGATATCAACTCGTTTTACGGAATTTAAATCCTATAAATTGGACGCATCCATGATAATCTGTATATATGAGGAGAATAACATTGTTCTTCATTTATGATATTCATGTATTGGCTTCTTGAGTCAATATCAATGTATTTAATAAAACCCATTATGCTACTTCTTATAATTTAGGAATATTCAGTGAAATTTACAGAATATGTTGATTAATATTAAAAAAAAGAGAAATACTTACATACTTCTGGAATACCACATCGTCCATACTCTAACAAATGAAAATATTCCCAGTGCCTTCATTGTGATATCATATCTCATAAATTTCTTCTAATTATTTCTCTTTTTCCATAACACATATCTATATAATTGGTTGTGGAAAAAGAGAAATAACTAGGAGAAGTTTATGGAGTATAAGAT
>QFDD01004377.1:0-17513 GCA_006871305.1 Vachellia collinsii | reverse complement strand
TGGCTCACGACGTTTGAATGGCATGTGTACCTGTGGAGGTTTGTTGCGAGATGCAGACGGTGAGGTAATGTCATGCTTCATGTATAAGGTGGGGTATGGCACGGTGATTTTTGCGGAGGCTTGGGGTGTGTTATGGGGTCTAAAGGTTGCAGCTGAACAGAACCTGAAACGAATTATTGTCGAGACAGATTGTATAGAGATCATACAATTACTTAAGGAACCGGTAATGTCGTCCCATCCAGATTTTGATGTAATTCAGGAGATAAAATCAATGATTGGAAGAGATTGGGAGGTTGAGGTGCAAGGTTGTTGTAGGGATGCTAACGAAGCAGCAGACGGTCTGGCGAGGCTAGCTTGGGATCTGTCGGTGGATCTGGTGATTCAGAATGCTGTTCCAGAGGCTATTGCAGACATTGTGAGGCGAGAGAGGGAGATTGTGGCTCGGGCGTCTGATAGTTAGTGTTTGAGTTGGTCTTTTACTATCAAAAAAAAAATCTACAGGGTAAAGATATAAATTTAGTAAATAAATGTTGATATAATTTACGTTTAAATTGTGTAAAAATAATAATTATATTTTAAAAGTGGTACAATTTTAACATTATGATTAACACGTACAAATCGTGGCTATTTTTTTTTTTTGGGAAAATAGCAGTAGGGTCCCATGGTTGCTTCATAATATCAAAAAAGTCCCGTGAAATGTGCTCTCTTGCTGAAAGCTCCCTTGGGACCAAAGTGAAATATAAATCTCATATGCAATTACTATTATGCCCCCATTGTGAATGCGACATGCCGAGGAGCATTTTCAAACTCATCGCCGTAGCATTCCATCGCAATGGCCGAAAGACGCTGCACTTAGAGCTGGAGAAGACGACGTCGCTGTCGCCGTCACTGAGAGACAGAGGAGTCATCATCGTGGAGAGCGTAAATCGTCATGGCTGAGCCGGAGAAGAAGCATTTCGGTCTCCTTCATTTTACAACTCGTCGTCGTCGCCGGAGAAAAAGAGTCATCGCGATCCCTTACCCATGCAAGCAAAACTCGAGTTTTTGACACCGAAACTCGACTTTTGCTGGCAAAACTCTGAGTTTTAAGGGTAAAACTCAATTTTTGGCTCAAAACTCGAGTTTTTTAGGCCAAAACTTTTGTTTTGGTACAAAAACTTGAGTTTTTGGGCCAAAACTCAAGTTCTTGCTGCAAAACTCAGGACTTGTTAATACAACTATATGACTTGTCAATGGTGGGTAATGAACTTGTCAATAGTGACTGTTAGACTTGTCAATCTTGGCTTTTAGACTTGTCAATAGTAACATTTTCTGTGCTTGTCAATATACTTGTTACGCCTGGCTTCTGAGCTTCTATCATTCTTAAGTTACATCTTGCATGTACTTTTGTTATTCCTTCTGATTTTATGTTGATGATTAATAATTGATGGGCTATGAACGCACCATCCGTGGAGTGTTTGCCTTTTCTCCACCTTCATTTTTGATGCTTCATATCATGCACTTTACAAGTTTTATTACATTTCTTATATTCTTATATGTCCAACTTTGTTAAAGTTAGATGTGCCATGAAATATTGCAGGTGGCAGATAATTTGAAGTGGCATTGTAATATATCAAAAGAAGGAACGTTCTGTTAAACGGTACCAGGTGGGCCCTTATTGGTTACCTTCAATGTTTGGAAAAAGTAATCTGTTGTTAAATCAGTCAAGGCATTTTATTTGATGCAACCTAAAGGACCTTTGCATGAGTAAAATTTTCCATTCTTTCATTTTGCCGTCGTGGTGAAGAAAGAAGGACAAAGGTGAAGGCATGTTATCACAATTTTTATCTATATAGATTTTGATGTCAACGCATATCCAATTTTGGTTTCCGCGAAAATGAACAGAAGGAACTGGAAGAATTAGTTCTCATCAACAAATTAATTGTAAAATAGGATTTTTCAAAGTATATTAATCATAGCCCATCAATTATTAATCATCAACATAAAATCAGAAGGAATAACAAAAGCACATGCAAGATGTAACTTAAGAATGATAGAAGCTCAGAAGCCAAGCGTAACAAGTATATTGACAAGCTCAGAAAATGTCGCTATTGACAAGTCTAAAAGCCAAGATTGACAAGTCCAAAAATAGGGATTGACAAGCCCAAAAACATGGAGGGATTGACAAGTCTAACAGTCACCATTGACAAGTTCATTACCCACAATTGACAAGTCATATAGTTATATTAACAAGTCTTGAGTTTTGCAGTAAGAACTCGAGTTTTGCCCCAAAAACTCGAGTTTTTGTACCAAAACAAAAGTTTTGGCCTAAAAAACTCGAGTTTTGAGCCAAAACTCGAGTTTTACCCTTAAAACTCAAAGTTTTGCCAGCAAAAGTCGAGTTTCGGTGTCAAAAACTCGAGTTTTGCTTGCATGGGTAAGCAATCGTGATGACTCTTCTTCTCCGGCGACGACGACGAGTTGTAAAATGAAGGAGACCGAAATGCTTCTTCTCCGGCTCAGCCATGGCGATTTACACTCTCCACGACGATGACTCCTCTATCTCTCAGTGACGGCGACAGCGACGTCGTCTTCTCCAACTCTAAGTGCAGCGTCTTTCGGCCATTGCGACGGAATGCTACGGCGATGAGTTTGAAAATACTCCTCGGCTTGTCGCATTCACAATGGGGGTATAACAGTAATTGCATATGAGATTTATATTTCACTTTGGTCCCAAGGGAGCTTTCAGCAAGAGAGCACATTTCACGGGACTTTTTTGATATTATAAAGCAACCATGGGACGTTGCTGCTATTTTCTCTTTTTTTTTGTGTGATCCCATTCTTTTATTTTTTATTGTTTCTCTTTTTCCTCTTTCCCTTCCCCTATGTCTACATGCAAAAACTAATAAAATGAAGGGTCATACCTATATTGAATTCAAAGACGCATGACCAACATTATAGACCAGACAATCAACAAGGAAAGGATCATCAACCCAAGTCCCACTTTCGCAGAGAATACGACATTCCTAGGATCACCTCGACCCACCTTCCATGCCCTAGCAGCAAACCTCTTAAGTGCCTTCCAGCCGTCGATAATGCCATCGGATAAAGCACGGTACGAACAACAACTCTACCTTGAGCAAGCTTCTTCTTCGTCCAATTCCGGAATGTTGATCCCTATCTGAGAATACCCTTTCCCGGAGAGCAGCCTCTCCCTCTTCTCCGCCAAACTGTACCTAGAATATTATTCTAAATATTGGATGTATCCTTTGACCCATGCTTGAACAGATTCAGGTTGCTCAGCTTCTTCGACACCGACAAGGAAAATGTGGACTTTTTCGGATCAGATTTGGACCCTCACGACGTCATTCCTACATCCTTAAGTTGAAGCTTCGACACGTACATCTTCATCCTTAAAAGCTCCATTTTCAGCTCCTCGTTCTCCCTCATCAATGATACATCAGCCGGCATCTCAATCCTCCTTGCCGCCTCCTCCTCCCCACTCCTCATCGTCGTTGACTTTTCCGGTACCTTTAGGAATGAGAATGGTAATGCCGTTGAACTTGGAGATGCTTAGCTCATCGTAGACAACGATCTCGGAGAGGTATGCGTCCACCATTTTGGCCACGCGGTGCATCCCACTAGAGTGCACCTCTTTGAACTCGGTAGCCTTGAAAATAGCCATGCTCTTCTCCTTCTCCACGGATCCCTTCAATCTACTAATAAAAAATAAAAGAATGGAACCCACGATATAAAAAGAGTAACAACAGTTTGTACATGTTAACTGTAATGTTAAAATTGCCCTACTTTTAAAATGTAATTGCTATTTTTACATCATTCAAAAATAAATTGTGTCAGCTACATTTGGATGAACATTTATTTACCAAATTTACACATTTACTCAAATTTATATGATATAGAAAATATATTGATACATTTTCCGTCAAAATATTTTAACCATCGTTATATCCTCATGTTATACATCAACATATACATATAAAAATAATAAAAATCGTGCAAGACAGAGAAACCTACACATGTAATGTTAGGTAAACTTGTAACTAAATTCTTACGTTCACTTATCATCCATACTGTACATGTTAAGAGCAAAATCAATATTTACTCGACTGTTTTCTGCCACTTGTGAATGGCCCAACTTGGTATTCCACGTCCGCAGCGGCTCTTGGAGCTCCCCTCTTGAAAGTTCACAAAGTAGCCACTATATGCAAAGGGGCTCTAGTCACTGTTATCAAAGCCATTAAGGGTTTATTTGGGAAGTAACAAAACCTAGGTTTCAAACCTTGGTTTCACAGAATCCGAGGTATGTATGTGAGAGAGTTTTGTCTCGACTTGCGTGAAAGTGATTTTGAGAATTGATTGGCAAACAAAAGTGTCATTTGCACAAGTATGTAAGAGTAGTTTGTTTCGGTGTGCGTGAAAATGATTTCCCAATGTTAATACAAACTGAGCCTTAACACCTTGTATTGTATACCAAAGCTTTGTCTGCTGATTCTGGAGAGTAACTCTATCAACTATTGTTGTGATCGGAATCTGAATTCTGCTCACTTTGATACCAACAGATGAGAAATGCTTCATTCATGCAAGTTCTTATTAATGTCTAGAGGCAAGGCGAATGATTCGTGCTGGAGTATCGCCGGTGAAGAAGACGATTCTTATTGTTCGTTTCCTCTGGATCCTGATTGAGCTTGAACACAGACAGATGCTTGTAACCCCTGCTTGCCATAAAACAACAATAAAGAAATTTAACTCCTTGGCATAGGTTCAATATCACCAAAGATATTTCTCTTAGAATAGGAAACCTCGTTATTAGTCTTTTATATCTGTGTGCTGCAGTTTAAAGATTTTACTTCCCCGCTCACTCTATTGGCGATTATGACAACAGGAACAGGGGTAAAGGCATGATCCCCTTACTCCAGCAGCTTGCTTGCAAAAGTCAGAGCAAACATTCTGGCGATGACATGTATTAATATAAATAAAGATTAGGACAACAGAGTTAGATGATGTTGGGGATAAAATTATATGGCAGAGTTAGATGAACACCACAAAATGTTTGTCAAAATCTATGGAGTGGACATTGCTGGATTAATATGGTCCTGAACAGGTCTAGTTCTTGCCCCAGCAACAGCTGGCTTATATTGGTTCACATATGAAGAACTAGCCATGAACTCAAATTACACCCATTTGTAACTGATGCCAAAAACCTCTCATATGCTCTTTGAGATCCATATATCGGCCACAGATAAAGGCCGAGAAATTTTATGATGATTTATTTGGGAGGTAAAAGGACTCTCAATATCCACTCACGCTCACGCATCTCACATCTGAGAACTGCTGTTTTAAAGTTTGGTCCATTCATTTCTCAAGTACCAATCCAAATCACAGGCAAAAAAATTACAAGTAATAATCAGAGTATATGGCCAAACAGTAGTAATTGAAAGGCTAAACAGCTACCCCCTCTTCTCAACATAACTTGATGGCCAAGTAATCCTGCTCCTTCTTACTTTCTCTTTACATGCTCAATTATGAAACTATGCTTTCAACAGAATTGCCACTTTTATAAAAGGAGTGGAAGAAGGGTGCAAGGTTCATCGTATCGAAACCAATAGACCACTGTGGACAAACTATATTCAAAATATTCAAGAAAACCATCACATAGTACTATGGTTGTGTATAATAAAACTGAGAAAAAAAAAATTATAGCTGGCCAAGGGGAGATACCTGTAATAACGGGGGCCACCAGAAATTATTCTATGTACGCTTTTCTGCGGCATTGTCTACAATAATTTTGAGGTCGACTGTTACTATTTCTAATTTCAGTAGTGTATTGAAATAGTTAAAGAAACATGAAAATGAATTTGCCTGCAATAATAGGGGTATTAACTAATCCATAATGAAAACTACGTTCCACTGTATTTTGCTCACAAATTTCACACTGAAAACTGAAAAGAAGGAAAAAAACAAGGTTCCCGCAAAAAAAGGCATAAAAAATTAAAGGGGAAGAGAAGAAACACATAATATTCATATTTTGGTAGAGTTTGCACCAAGACTGTGCTTTCCCATCACTAAACACGTCTTTTCCCGATCAAAAAGATACAATAAGAATTAGAAATATAGCTTAAAAAGGTCCAAAAGCTCCAAAATGCTGACGGTGTTTTTCTCCCAAAAACATGGGATGGGGCCCATATTATTATTCTTGCAAATTCCCTATGCGTGGGACCGACTAGAGGGACATTGCTACTCAAGCTTGAGCTTCCCTATTTCGTCAATGTAGCTGCAAAATTCCTCAATATAAATAGCAGTCTCTTCCACATTATCAAGATACCAACAATCTCATTCTCTTAACTCAGTTGTTTGGATTCACATGGCTGAGTTTACCACAAATTTGCAAGCCCTTAGATCACCTTTTCATTTCTTAGATATTGATCCAAGCATGGAACTGATAAACCACTTCACAGGGATGAGCCCACATGTCTTGGACAACTCTAGTCTCAATTTTCAGAGCTTCATGCCTTTCTTCTGTGACACCTCCTTAGGCTTTCCTGAGCCTCAATTTGAAACAAAATTGGAGGAAAATTTTCCTGGCCTTGTCCATCAGGTCAATCACAATGCTGCGCCAGTTTCTTTTTCCAATTTTCCTCGGGAAAATGAAATCCATGAAAGTAAAAAGAGGAAACCAACAGATGTTGCAGAGACCAGTTCTACAAATTCAACTTCGGCAGTTTTTGAGAGTGGAAGCAAAATGAAAAATGTAAGTTCTTAGACTATTTCTATTTTTACTCTACAACAATAAAATGACGATATGATATGTTTTGAATTGGTTTTTCAACTTATATGTGAGACAGCGTTTTTTCGCCCCACTTTTTCAGAGATCCAGAAGAAGTAAGAGAGTAAAAAGCAATGAAACAGATGTGGACAGTTCAAAGGAAGTGGTTCATGTCAGAGCTGAAAGAGGCCAAGCAACTGATAGTCACAGTTTAGCAGAAAGGGTATATTTCTTAAAACCTCATGTTTCAGACCAACAGAGAACTTCCAATAAATCTAACCTCGTTTTAATCATCAGATATAGATAGCCTCAATGGATTGAACCTTGTTTCTTGTTTACTTGTTCAAGATGAACATGGAGTGATCCAGATTTAGCATTTGTTTGGATTCAGGTTAGAAGAGGGAAAATCAACGACAAGTTAAGGTGCTTACAGAACATTGTCCCAGGATGCTGCAAGGTAAAATTAAATTTCTTCACAAAAGCTCACTTTTGTGTAAAAATACGCACGACAGTCACACTCATCTTATCATTTTCAATGGACTTGCAGACTATGGGGATGGCAGTAATGTTGGATGAGATCATAAACTATGTTCAATCCTTGCAGAATCAAGTGGAGGTACTTTATAAAAAATTCAAGAAAATTCATTCATTTCTAACTCGAAAAAGAAATTTTTATGAGACATATCCTGAATTTCAATTTACAAGTGGTTTTACTTGCAGTTCCTCTCCATGAAGCTTACGGCAGCAAGCAACTTCTATGACTTCAATTCAGAGACAGATGCTTTGGATATAATGCAGGTGCCAACTCTAATAAATTGATCTAGAACAAATGGGACTCATCTTATAAGTATATACGTATGTAATCTAAGTTTATTCCAATGTGTATTTACTGTATTGGATTTTCCATGTGGATTGTCAAAAATCATGTTTAGTTTTTTTAAACCAAGATTTAATAATGATTAATTCATGAATTTCAAGCCCAAATCATGTGATCCCTATTGTGTTGGGTTATATAAGTGAGTTTAAATAGATGTTATATTTATTCGTGGCAGAGAGCAATGGCAGCTGAGGCAAAAGAGTTATCCAAACATGGGAGAGAACCCTGCATAGGGATTTCTTGTTTTCCACCAACCTGGTCCTTCTGAATTCAATTTTGGATGTTACTTCTCATAGGCCACACAATATATGAAGAAGCTTCATTGTAAAAGATCAATTTGTTTCCACTTCATGATGTTAAGCTCAAGGACACTATTTTGTATAACCATTAGCGAAGTAAGCTGTCGAGGTCATAAGCCCATCATCGATTCCCTCACTCGCAAGCAACCAAACCAAATGGGATTCAATTCTTCGATTTCCTTAAACATGTGAAGAAATTATATGAAAGTTAACAAAAGCTTAGAGTTCGGATGCTTTTCCTTTTCCTTTTAACAGTGTGGTTGCAATTGCAGATCTGTCCATATGTGCATAACTTCAACTTCCCTTTCAAACAGTAACTGTCATTATTTAGATAAGTATTATTCTATTACTACCATGTCAAGAAGTTTTAGAAGTGTTTTTGAGAAAAAACAAAGGTTACAAGTGTGATGATTAAGTGCCAATTCATTACTTACTCAAATATTGACTAGAACATCTTAAAATTTTGAACTTAATTAGGTTCGTTATTTAAAAAAAAAAAAAGTCAGAGAAGATCTTTTAGATTTGCATTGAATATTGAGGTTTTTTGTATGGGCAAATCTCAAGTTAAAGAACAAATGACAGTGAATCACAAAAAAGGGTAAAGAGGTTTGATTTGCATAATGATATTTCAAACTCAATTATCTGATTTAAAAGCATCTTATATTTTTATTTGGTGGGATTGTTAAAAAGTGATGGATGCAAAAGGCATCATAAAAATATACTTATTTAGCTGTGTCTGTTCCATTATGTTAGACAGACACATGGAGCCAGGCTAAAATGTTGGTATCGTGATTCAACTGGGAAGTTCACGTCTTGCAGGACCATCAACATTATTTGCGATAAAATAAGCGGTTTAAACACATATGTGACTAATCTCAAGCCAAGTTCAAACGAAGGAACAAGTGGGATGGAACCCATATATGCAGAAGAATTCAGAAAATCTGAAGGACGTTGCCAATTCATGAAGTGAATGATTGAGGAGGGGAGAAACTCTTTATGATATTGCAACATATTTGATATCATTATTGTATGTAACCGAAGGGATATAGGAGGGGGTTAGATGCAATGTATGGATGTAATGGAGAGAGAAGAGGACAGATTGAATGGGTCCGGGCAGAGCATGATGAAAGGAGAATAGAGCAATGTGGAAATATGAAAATAGGCATTAACTTCATCTCAAAGACTGTTTGACTCAAGGTCTTCCGTCGCATGCATGAACGGGGACGAAAAGGGTCCCAGATCATGTATTCTCTCAATATGGATTCAGAATAGGAAGTAGCAGTTGGGAGGAGAGGCGTTAATTAAGGAATAAAAGATGGGCGAGTTTCAGGATGGGACATGGAAGCGGGGGTGGGAGTGAAAGGTGGTAGCCAGTGAGGAACCTTATACCATTTAAAAAAGGAAAAAAGAAAAGCCGCACTAAAGATAAAAGGCCAAATGGATGCAGATTGCAGAATCATGAGCAAGCGAGAGTGGGTGGTGCATTTGGATAGAGATAAAAAACAAAGGGCAATGACTTTAAAGTTGCGAACAAACAGGATCACCCCGTTTGCTGATATGCTGCCAAAGGTGGGGGGACATGCTGAGTGGGAAAGGATCAAGTTGCCTGTATTTACATTCAGTACTTTCTCATGTCTATCCCCATTTCTTTTCTTTTCTTTTCTTTTTTCAATTAGAGAGTCAAGCACTACGGCTCAAACGATATAAGCGGGCGAGTTTTCACATCATTGCTCCCCGCAAATTTCCCACCTCTCATACGAGTCATGTTGTATGTTCCATGCCGTATACACGAGAAACATGTTTATATAATATAACATCTCTAACATCAAACTATATTACCTGAATTATCATCAATGCCTCAAAGAGAAAACTCATTTATTGGTACCTATATTTTTCTTCAATTTTCAATTTGGCACTTATGCGTTTTTTTCTTTTAATTAAATGCTTTAACTATACTCTGTTAAAGGCGTTATATTTTATATAGAGGCTGACTGTGTTAACAGTAGAAAATTATAAAAGTTAATGGTTGTAAAAAAGGCAAAATTGACAATTAATTAAAAAAAATAGACAGATACCAAATTGAAAATTAAAGAAAAGTATAGGTATTAATAAATAGGTTTTTCCTTTCTAAAATTATATTCAATGCATTAAAAAAAGTGGGCCCAATCAAGCTTCAATAAATTAAAATCATGCTCTCCATTAACATTAATTATTTTATCAATAATATCTCAAATAAAATTGTCTGCAATAAATAGAAAGATATCATTATAAAAAGAAAAAACAAGAAGTTTAGTCACTTTCCGGCCATTTAAATTCAATGAGCAAGAAGATCTTAACAGCACGGGCTGCAACATGAAACCCAAACCCGGGGAAACTGTACTCAATAGACTGAAGGCTAGAGCTGGGAAATAGGGCCGGCCCGTTTAGGCCCTAGTTCCTGAAATCCCACTTTTCTACAGGCCTGGCCCGTGAGAGGTCGGGCCGGCCCGCGGGCCTGCACTGTTCACTTTTTTGTTGTTGAAAAAACAATATTTTTAATACAATACAATTTTCTTACTCAAAAACATATAAAATCATATCTAAATAACTATATAAAAAATAATAAACACTTTAAAAGTCTTAAACTTAAGTTCACAAATCATATAATATAAGCTTCTTTCATGATCAATTATTATCGCTATCTTCAATTTTAAGAATATTTGCATTTGACCAAGCTTCACTAGGAATAGGCTCAGAAGGCTTTGCTTTTGCGAGATAAAAAATATGAAGTATTTCATCTATAACATCATCATCATCATCATTTTAAGTTTTTGCAACAAATAATAAACCAAAATCATAAATTTAAAATATGTTTATTATATAAAATACATATAAATTATTTTAAAAAAATATAAAAAAAATTATGGCGGGCTTAAAAGGGCCGGCCCTCGACCCTACAGGGCTGGCCCTTTTAGGCCCGTTTCCTTCTGAAAGCTTAAAATCACAGGTCCGGCCCTCCAATTAATCGAACCGGCCCTACGGGCCCGGCCCAAATTCCCGGCTCTACTGAAGGCGTCATTTATTGGGCTTATTTACGGCGGTGAGCAATTAAATTGACGCCAAATATATATATATATATATATATATATATTTTTAAAAAAAAGTGCGAATCGGATCGGAGTGACAAACTCAGCGCATCTTTCAAGTCTTGCCCATTTATTTAGATCACACTCAACATTCTGCAAGGGCAGAGATGTCTTTATCTTGCAGGTTCCCTTGGATGCTTGTTCATTAATACCAACCACAGTCGTTGGCAAAAAAAAAAAAAAAAAAAATCAATACCAATCACAATCCAAGACAAAATCCTCAATCCTGCATGTCTCTTCCTCTTTAGCATTGCCCTCCGTCGGCGATAATAATTTATTAGTCGCTGTGATTCTATGAATGTCGCAACTTCTCGACAAGGGCGGCTTCGCAATTCTTTTCTTCTGAGATCGACGGTCTGATTCGTGAAAATTGGCACGAGTCGGAGGTGTTATCCCATTCGCTTAAAAGTTGAGACGTTCCTGCGTGAGCCAGCATTTTGAGGTGGGTCACGTCGTTAGTGCTTAGCACAGCTTTTTGGGCAAACGAATGGTGTGGTTTTGTTTTTAATCCTTCTCCGTGGATTTGGAGTTTCGATGAGTAATTGGCGGGTTCATTCAGGTCGCAGCACTCTTTCCTGTCTGGGTGTCGAAGGATCTTGTTTATCTAGGCGTTTATCCCAAATATGCTGTTTCTTTGCTGTTTTATACTTAGTGCATCGTGACTGCATATCAAGTGGGCTGAATCGTATCTGTTGAGCCCCGTTTTTTTTTTTTTTATCCCTGAGAAGTTCCAGAGGCTTTAAGAACTGATGCAGTTTAGTTTGCTTCTATATCTATTGACAAATTGTTCTCTGCTTCTCTGTCCTGTACTCTCTGGAAGTCTGCGCTGCCTGGATTATCATAAAATTGCATTTTGATTGGTTAAAACTTTGGTGGGTAGGACATGTGGGTCGATTTTGAGGATTCGTCTTGATGCAACTTCATGTTGGCAAGATTATGTGCCAATGAAAGCAAGAGATGCGACAGCAATACCATCGTCAGTACTACCATTTTTACAAGTTGACAAGATAGTGAGGAGAAAAGAGATGGCTGTTGCAGGCAAAACTAGAAATTTGCTTGAGGGCCTGGTAAAAGAAGGATCATTCAAATGGTTGCTTGGCAAGAGGACTTATTTTGATGAAGAACTCGAGGAGATGAGGGATTCACCATCTGCCGGGAGGAATTGGATGCAGGAGCTCTCTCCAGTTGCTAACATAGTTGGTCGTAAATGCTCCAAGTAAGTGCACTTCTGGGCATATTATCTCATGTGCTTATTAGTTATTAGAATTATTTTTAGTAACTAATTTAATTATGACAGCGTCATATAAATAGTAAATGTGACAGGTCATGTGGACAAAGTTGAATGAAAAATTCTCTGTGAGGAGATGTTCTCTCCTTGTAGAAACGAGTGCGCTGATGCATGTGAGTGAATTTTCAGAGTTGTATCGACGTGCTTTCACTAAACTTCCCCTCATAACGACGGTGGTAGTAACATATAATGCTAGAATTGAAGAAGACATGGTTAAGAAATTAAAGATGATACAGGAGGATTCTGAGATGCCTAAGCTATTAAGTGAAGCTTCATTAAGAGTAATAATATTTCATGGATAAAAACACGAGTATTAATTTTTCAAAATTTTTAGTAGAGTTCAAATATAAGCTATTGGGTAGTCTATTATTCTCCATATTTGTTTCTTTAACAGAGTGGCCAGTGATTATGATTGGAAATTTGACTGTAATCTAAAACAAATAATACAGAATCCTTGGGATCTCTTTGAGCGAGCTTCAGGAGGGCTTCAATCAAGAGGCTTCTGATTCTCTAAAGCAACAGTCCCGATATGCAAGAAACTTTTTGGAATATTGCTGTTTTAGGGCTCTTGCTCTTTCAACACAAGTAACTGGTCATCTGTCTGATAAAATGCTCCGGCAATTGACATACGATATGATGATAGCCTGGGAGGCCCCAGATGCTGCTAGCGCACCTTTACCTAACGTATGTTTTCCCGAAGAACAAGTGTGATTATTCTTCAGGTCTTGCAATTATTATCAAAATAAGCCAGAGAAGTTTTGGAACTACATGTAGAATCTTGTCTTGTCTTATGCTTATATGCATGTGTGCACTACAAGAGTTGTGGTGTCTGGTATGCAATCGCTGGAGTTTCTTCAAATGAACAGTGTTTCTTTTGTCAATGCTAATTATTGCTCTTGATATCAATTTTTGAATGTTAATCATAATAGAAAATAATCTTTACTATTCTCTGAATTGGGTTAACCTACTTTATTTTAGCCTAAGGGGCACCATCATTTTTTGCTGCTTATTTGTATTGGGTTCTTGTTCTGTACACTGGTCTCTGTATCCCTATTTGCTCTCAAAAATATTCTAGCCCAAAATTTTGTTTAATTTCCAAAACAGATTGAAAACGACTTGAATTGTTTCTAGCATACTTCATTTTTTTTTTCCAAAACACCAAAAAACTTACTGAAACTATTCTAAATTGTAAACTGAATAACACTTGGTGATTTTCTTGAAAAATCTTAGAATGCAGCACACTAAAAACTCTAAACTACGTAAAAAAAATGAATTTATGTATTTTAATGATATTTGTGTACTGTATGAATTTCCAAACTCATTTTATTTATTAAACTAGACCCGTTTTCTTGTTTATTGCTTGAAGTCCAATATGAGTTGCATTGTATATGACTTATAATAGTGTGGCTTACTATAAATTTTATAGTTGTAAATTGAATTTTGATATTTTATCATCCGACATATTTTCTAGCTTTTTGTGGTGTCTATAATATTCTGGTCTTGTTAAAATAATGACGAGCCTCAAATTTTCTTGAAGGTGGATGAGGACATATCAGTTGGTTTAGAAGCTTTCTGTCGAATAGCTCCTGCAGTTCCAATCATGGCTAATGTCATCATAAGTGAGAATATTTTTGAGGCGCTAAGTGCATCTACTGGTGGACGCCTTAAGTTCTCTGTCTATGACAAGTACTTGAGTGGTTTAGAAAGGTTAAAACTTGTGACATGTGTCATCTTACTTTGACTTTCGTTTTTCTTTTGTGCAGCAACATTCTGTGCACTTTCCACATGTTAGAGGATTCTTCTTTTTCTCTTTTTACTGTATCTCGGAATTCTTTTAATAAGGGTACTACCTTTACAGAGCAATAAGAAAAATGAGGAGCAATTCAGACTCGTCTCTTCTCTCTGCCCTTCGATCATCTAGAGGTGAGAAGATCCTGGAGGTTGATGGAACGGTCACCACGCAACCAGTCCTTGAACATGTAGGATTATCTGCATGGCCTGGTAAGTTGATTTGACAGATATTTTTTGATATATGTCCTATGAATATGCTCTCCCAGATTATATTTGTGTAGATGAATCAGAAGCATGCATGCTATTTTCAAAGTTTTAGTGATTTTCTGGTTTCATGTGCATGCAGGCCGGTTAATCCTGACAGACCATGCACTTTATTTTGAAGCACTTCATGTTGTAAAATATGACAAACCAAAGAAATATGATTTAGCGAATGATCTGAAACAGGTCATTAAACCTGAGATGACTGGGCCATTGGGTAGTCGACTCTTTGACAAGGCAGTCTTCTATAACTCAGCATCCTTGTGAGTAAAAATACAATTATTTGTGGAGCTAATATGGCATATTTTTGCTTTTCATCAGGATTTCTGTGTTTTTATCTCTTTTTGTTGATTGTTGTGGTACTGACTTGTTATTAACTTCAAAAAATGTTTCTCATGTAGACCAGAACCAGTTGTTATGGAATTTCCAGAGTTTAAAGGTCATGTTCGTCGTGATTATTGGCTAGCTATCATACAAGAGATTCTGTTTGCTCATAAATTTATAAACAAGTATAAACTCAAAGGTGTTGCTCGCAATGAAGTGCTTTTGAAGGCTGTTTTAGGAGTTTTGCGTTTACAAGCCATTCGAGATGTTAGTTCTGCAATCCCTAAAGAGTTTGAGGCTCTTCTGATGTTTAATCTTTGTGATCAACTTCCAGGTGGAGACCTGATACTTGAGTCCCTTGCAAATATGTCAAACTCAAGGGATTTGGATTGCTCCAATGATTCTAGGGCTGGAAGTGGAATGAATTCCATCTCAGCCTTAGACATGGTTTCTAACTTGGGATTTGTTTTTGGTACAAGTACAAGCACCTCTGATGAAAGCAGGCTTGCTGTGGGCGAGATATCTGTTGGAGAAATGACTTCATTGGAAAAAGAAGTCAAAGAATCAAAGAACAACTACAAAAAGGTAGAATCTGCAAAGGCAACTGTTGATGGAGTTAAAGTTGGTGGTATTGACACTAACTTGGCTGTTTTGAAGGTATTATTTATCTCTCCCCTTATAAATGGATCTTATATTTTCATAGGATACATACATTGCCTCTCATTTCTAAACAACATATTCTTGATAAAACTAGACTTTACTCTTGTGCGATGCATGGAACTAAAGATCAGGGCACAGTTCCCTGAAATCTTTTTTGCCCGTCGCTAATTATTATTCACTACTTACAGGAGTTACTTTTCCCTATAAATGAACTTGGGAACTCTCTTAAAGCTTTAGCATATTGGGAGGATCCATGGAAGTCTCTTGGATTTTGTTTGGTCTTCACTTATGTCATCTGCAGGTAAAAATGTACTGTATTGTCAGCAGGCACTAATCTGTTTGGGTTCCCATAAAACTGATAAAGCTGAAGAAAAGATTCAATGGAAAGAGTGATGAATATGAATTCACTGGCTTTTCTTCATATGATAATGAATATTAGATGGCCTGAATTGCAGGGGATGGCTTGGGTATGCAGTGGCACTGATGCTCCTGTTCCTTTCAGCTTTTATGATAATGACACGGTATTTTAGCCATGGTAGGCCTGTGGAAGAAATTAAAGTGGTAGCTCCTCCACCAATGAACACAATGGAGCATCTTCTGGCTGTTCAGAATGCTATCACCCATGGTGAACAGTTCATACAGGATGGTAACATCATTTTGCTCAAGTTACGTGGCCTGTTTCTTTCCATTTTCCCTCAGGTTCTTCTCTCATACCCTCTTGTTTGCAAATTACATTTCGGGGAGTTCTAGTAAATGTGAAATGTAATTCATGGTCTTTCTTATTTGATGATCAGGCCACGGAGAAGTTTGCCTTTGCTCTTGTGGCAACGGCCTTGGTTTTGGCTGTGTTACCCGGTAAATACATAGTTCTAATAGTGTTTTTGGAGATATTCACAAGGTATTCACCTCCAAGAAAAGCCACCACGGAGAGATGGTCCAGGAGACTCAGGGAATGGTGGTTCAGTGTACCTGCGGCTCCTTTTGTGCTTGAAAGAGTTAATAAAGACGACAAGAAGAGAAAATAGTGCCCATGAGAATTAAATTCTGTAAATATATGGTTGTGTAGCGTTGCCCCATCCACCGATGGCGAAGCTACGAATCGGCTGTTGTAAAAAAAAATAAAAAGAAATTGTCTTTTGCTTAGAAAAAATGACAATCTCAGAGAAGTAATTGAAGTGGTCAATTATGAAAATGTCTTTAGTTTAGTTAGTTTAAATATGATGACTGTCGAGATCTCTTTTAAAATGTTTCAATTGAATGCCGTAACTTATTATAGTTTATTATGAGACCCAATCCATATAACAAAGTATTATAAATTTTTTGGCAAAAAAAAAGGTATTATAAATTTAAAATCGATAATTATATCCGGTTATATGATTTTATCTACTAATTTACAATCGGAAAAATAGTCCAAACATTTGTAAACATTATCATGTTATCATTGCGGAAGTGATATGAAGTATAAGAATTTGGGGAAATTCCCAAAGAAGAGATTTTACTACGAACAAGTCCCTGGAAATGATGAAATCATTTTCAAATCCCAAGGGACTTCAGAGTAATTATTTGTAGAAGCAAAATGACTAAAAAGCCCTTTAGTGTTTTGACTATTGAAATAAAACATATTTTGATTAGATGAAAATCAGAATGTTCTCTCCTCTCTTTCGCGCGCTTTCTCCTCTGCTCCATCATCCATCATCTTCTACAGTCAATCATGCAAATCATCTCCTTCATTGATCATCTACCATACTAAGGTGGAGGCACCATTCCCCCAGTAGATTTGCAAGCTTGGAGGTTGGCAACTCCCATGTTTTTTTTCTGTATAAAGTCTGAAAAGTCTATAGTGTTGTTTAAAAATTGATTAGTTTAGGCTTTTAGATGTATAGGAGATTATTGTATATAAACATTTTTAACCGTATGTCATCTTTACGATGTAAGTTGTTGTTTGATTGTATGTTGATTACGGTTTTGAAGTATGCTCTGTTTTGATAGCTTATGCTCTGTTTCTGTTTAGCTCTGCTGTGTATACTAGAGGAATGAATGAAAAAGATGAAGTTGTTGTGTCTTTAGAAATTATGTTACGTGAGTTGAAAATGTGTTGTCAACACATGTCTCAGTAGTTGTTAAT
>QFDD01004376.1:0-19981 GCA_006871305.1 Vachellia collinsii | reverse complement strand
AAAAAAAAAAAAAAAAAAAGGAATGGGAGAGGGCAATTTGGATATTGTGATCATTATTTTTCAGATGAGCCATCTTACATTTATTCCTGTTCATTATCCTCACTCCAAAAGCTGCTTATAATGAGTCATTAATTGCCACCTCTTCTTCTCCACTTGACTCTGAGACTTGAATGTGCGACCGGTCATACGGCTCAACCTTACTAATGAATGATCTAAATCTTTTAAGGACTCTCACGGGAAGCTTGTTCTCATCATTAACTTGTGGGTGGGAATTGAGTTGCTTCAAATCACCACTGTGATTATTATTGCACCTCACTCGTTGTATCTCTTGTTTACATATCACTCTCCACCCACATTCCCTCATTGTAAATGGCTGCTGTCCGAAGCGGGAGATAGAAATAGAAAGTTGGATGTGAAGGGAATTGTTGTTATTAGGACCTCCTAGGTGCTGCCAACATGTTTTCTCATTTAATTCCAGCACCATCATGCACAACTGACTCTCAGACATGCCGATAGTATGCACCCACTCTTTGTACATATAATCATCATCTCGTGTAGCTTTACTACTCCAACTAATATCCAACTCAAGTCCAGACATGGTGAAGCCGAGGGGGAAGCATACAACAATTGCGGACCATTCACTATCACGCAAATGTGGAGGTATCTCCACTTCTATCACATTCTCTACTCTCATGCAGTCATGCCGAGAATAATATTTTTTATTTGGAAACCATGATGGTATTTCGCTTCCTGGAATCACTGCACAGAAATCTCTCAGGGGAACAACCCATTGTGCCTGGCTATTCTTAACATCAATTGCCTCGCATAAAGTGCTATCATCCCATTCCTCAACATCATCATCATCAGATATTACATATTTAGTTCGCCTACGATGCTGAAATTAAATATTAGTCATGTTATGTATATGTATGCAGTCAAAAAAAATTAGGCATAAATCGTTAGATTGATTGTTTGAGGGCAAAGACATACCTCATGGTCAAGTGAAGCAACCAAATCCCATAACCGATCTCCATTTGATGATATAGCTTCCATTGATTCACAATCGGTTGCATTTAATTGAACTAACCTTGGTGGAAGCCTTGGCAATGACTTTAGTCCACGGCAATAAGCCAATGAAAGAAATAGAAGTCGAGAAAGACTAGAGAAGCAACTAGTGGGTAGATTTACAAAATTATTGCAACTTAGATCCAACACAACAAGTGATGGTAAACAACCAAAATCATTAGGAATTGATCTGTCATTGAAGCCACACCCCATTAAAAATAATTCTGTTAATGACGTTAGTTTGAAGCCAATAATTTGGAGACCTATGTTAGGTTTAAACAACGTGCCATCATCATTGATAAATCCACAGACACTCAAGTCCAAACATTCAAGACCAGTTAAGTATCTAAGTGATTCAGGAAATGTAGTTATTGGAGTATCCCCCACATCGATATATGATAATTTTTTCATACCTTCCCCAAACTCTGGCAGCACTGCAACTTTAAGACATCGAAAAAGATTTAGCTTCATCAAAGAATCTGTTTCCAACTCTGTTGGTAGGATTTCAAGACTAAAACAAAAACTCAAGTCCAACTCAACAAGCTTTTTCAACTTTCCAATCGAGGGATGAACCTTGACAAGGGACTGGCAACCACTAAGACACAAATATTCCAAATTTGGAACTCCTGAGAAGTCAGGAGTTTCGGTCAAATCTTCACAATCGCTTAGGTTGATATATTTTAACATTCTCATAGACTGTTCAAATAAAAGATTGTAGAGCAAGTCTCATTAAACCATGTATCTGTAGAACATGAACATAGAGATATAGGTAAATGATAAAAAAATTATGCATGAAGCATCAAATTCACCTGTCTGCCATTCCACAGTTGCTTTATTTTGCTGTAACGCATTTGAATATGAACAAGTTTGTCCAATGGAGTTTCGAGTGGAAAAGCTTCCAAAGGAAAATGTTCCCATTGAACAACTTTTAAAGCACCGGAAATTTTAATTCCCCTTGGTAAGATGACTGGATGATGATAGAAATTCTTCGGATCAATGAGCAGCAATCTAATGTTACTCATTTTTGAAAAGGCTTTAGGATGTACTTCTATTTTGTCGTCATAATGATCTTGCATACAAATAACTTGTATTGCATCAGATCCCTATTTAAAATGATATTTTCCACAAAGATAAAATGAGAATGGCGAGGAAGTACAAAGAATACGAAAAATATTAAATATATCTACCCAAAATGAGATATTATTACAAAATAAGGCACTCACCTTGTTATTTTCCAATACTTCCTTAATGTCCTCAAACTTCCACAACCTACTATTGGGATATTTTTTCTTAATTAGATCCCTACCCAGGTCTTCATATAAATCATGCATATCTAAGTTGTGATATTCCGTTTCAACTAGTAAAGTTTTTTCAATCAAAACCTGAATTCCAATTATTGGATTGAGATCACAACCTTTCAAAATTCGAGTCACTTGTTTTTTCCACCTACCCTTAAAAAAACAAATAATATCTAAAAATATCGTCTGTTCTTTCTCATCTAATCCATCATAACTTATTTTAAGTACTTCAAGAATACTTTTGTGATCATTGGTTTGCTTCAATTTTTCTAATGCATCTCTCCACACAGCTTTCTCACTTCTCCCGCAAAGATAAGAACCCATAGCTTCAAGTGCCAACGGCAGGCCTCCTGCATATTTAACCACAGATTTAGATAACTCCAAATAAGCCTCCCCAGGGTAATCTTTCTTGAATGCTTTCTTTGAAAAGAGTTGAAGGGATTCATCTTCCTCCATGCTTTTCATCTCGTATATTCTTTGTGCCCCAGATGCCGTGAGCAAGTGTCTTTCTCTTGTTGTGATAATTATCCTGCTTCCCTTACCAAACCAATCTGGACTTTCGGCCAAATTCTTTAATTGACTCATATCAACTACATCGTCAAGGACAAGAAGAACCTTTTTATTGCAAAGAAGCCTTCTTATCATCTTCATACCTTCGTAATCATCAGGAATTTCCATGTCTTTTATTTTGAGATGGGAAAGAAGCCTTTTTTGCAAAGAGACTAGGCCTCCTCTTTCCGACAAAGTTTCTCTAACTTTTCCAAGAAAGCAATATATTTCGAACTTGGGAGATATTTTTTCAGAAACAACTCTGGCAAGAGTTGTTTTACCCAAACCGCCCATACCCCATATCCCCACAAAACGCTTGTCATCTAACCCAACCTCCAACAATGGCATCATATCACTCACTCTTGAATCAATCCCAACCAAATTGTCACCACAAGATGGTAATTTAGAACTTAAATAAGTCCATACCTTTCCAACTATATCTTTTATAAGATCTGCTTCATGCCTACCAAAAGCAAATAACATTGTGTAACATGAGTTATATAGTTGTAATGAAATAAAATAATAACGAAAAATGTGACTTTTCATGAATATTGTTAATATGCTGAAGCTAAAATACATTTTTTATATGACTGGGAATTGTTATTAAATTTTCATAAAATATAATGTCGACACTCGATAACAGGGATGGATAAAAGTAAAACTTGCATTGATCCATTGGCCCATTGAAATTAGAAATATGATTATTTTCCAAACAAAATCAACTTATTCATAATTTCATTTTATTGACGGATACAAATGCATCAACTTATTAATTATCAATGTAATGTCATTCAGTTAATTCATTCATCATTTGGAATTTGAATTTCTCCTCTTGACAAATAAAAATGACTATACCTTTCGATTTTTCAATGTCACAATGGAAAGAATGAATCCCACAATTTGAAATGATCTTGTGCGTAAGTGTTAATGGACTTTTAATTATTTCATGTTCAACAAAATCCCCATAAAGTAAACAAAATGAAAATGAAAATTTATCATTAAGAGACTTCATATATTACACGGAAGGAGACTTCATATATTTCAATTTTTATAGTCGTTCTTAATTTCATTTCTGCAGACATAATTGTGAAAGAAAACTTACTTGCCCCTGGTGTCCGAACCAGACATGTTGGCAATTTTTGACAGAGCATCCCTCCATTTCTGCACTTTTGTTGTGTTTCTTCCAAATTTCTTTTCATGTTCAGCCAAGGCTTTGCCATAACTGTTTCTTTGATTTCTTACATCTGCCGGGTCAACATCATAGAAGATGGGAAACACTCGTCGATTCAATGTACTCGCAGATTCAAGAATCTTTTGAAGCTCATCCAAACACCATGTGGAATCTGCATAATTTCCGGAGATAATAACAACCGCACAGAGAGAATCCTCAATTGCTTGAGGCAGATCTTGTTGTATGTGTCCCCCTCTCTCAAGATCTGTATCATCCCTAAAAGTTAGGATCCCACTTGTTTTGAAAGCTTCGTATAAGTGATCCGTAAACTTCAAGCGAGTGTCTTTTCCCCTAAAACTCAAGAATACATGATATTTCCATGAAGGAGTTGAATTAGAAGAATCAGAGCTGGAACAAGATTCTCCTCCCACACTGCTATCTGCCCTTGCAGGGGATGTTCGATCTTTTCGTTTTCTACAAAGCATAATCTGCAACAAAATAATCATATCACTAATAGCCCAGGTAAACAAGAAAAAGGAATCAAGAGGTATGAAATAAAAACTAGTGGGTAAAATAGTGAGAAAATTTTGTGCATGATCTATAAAACTCGTCATGCAATGATCAAGGTCAATACTGTTACGAAAGCTGTTGAAGCGATCTGCTTTCTTCTCGATGCTCGCTCACTGTTGCGATCTGAAGATTTTGAACTGCAATGAACAAGAGATGTGGACGAAGGAACCGAATCCTATTCTCTGTCTTTACAACCTTCCTTTTCCATTGGCTTAGCTGTTATTATATTGCCGCTTTTTTCACGGGGTATTATTTTTGAGGAAAATTAAAAACTTGGATCAAAAGTCCAAAAAATGGAGTGAATACTCTTTCCTCCATGGGTCGATGCATTCACACATTAACTTTGACTACGAAAGTCCAAAACACACAACATCCTTATCAAAAATAGTACTTACTTCAAAAACTTTTCACGCATATCAAAAAAAGAATTTTAAAATCTTTATCCAAAAACTAATTAATCATTAACCATTCATTTATAAATGTCCAGCTCAACGGTGCGTTGCTGAGAAAGATCTGACGTAAGCATGTTGTCATCAACTTATTTTAGGAAGAAATATGACTTACATAATAACTGAGTTCCACTTAAATATTTTTTTTTTCTATATCGGAATTTAACGTTTAATAATTACATCGTAAGTATATCTTTTATGTTTATTATAGAAAAGCTGTTTAATGGAGAAATGTTTATTACAGAATGTTCATGATTTTAACAGTTATTTAATAGTACATTTAAATTTTTATTATATTTAATATGGATTTGACAAATTTAGATGTTTAATATTAACAAAATACTTAAATATTTATTGAGCTGGGCTCTTATGTAAACTTTTCATGAAATCACATGCATGAATACATGTCCGTTGTGGGATTTTACAATTTTCAAATTTCCTTTTTGTCATTTTCAAGTTAGTACTCAATCTGTTTCTATGTACAAGCAACTTTCTCTTTCATGTGTCTATCATTTATATAAATAACAATTTTTCATTGTCTAAAAATTTAATACAATTTTTTCATTTTTACTCATAAATAATCAATTTCTCTCTTATCTTTTTTGCTATTCATTCTCTATCTCATTTATCATCTTCATTTATAAATAGGGGTGTGTTTGAGAAAAAAGTTATATATTTTATACTGTAATTATTTTTAACTAATTTTAACTATTAATTCATTTTATGTGATTTCAATAATTATTACACAAAAACGATAGAAGGGAGTAAGTAACGTCACTATTCCCTTTTTTATGGGACACTTGGTAGTTTCTAGAAGCATTTTATGCTCTTATTCATAAGTTGTTACATAAAATTTATGAAATGCTTATTTTCAATAGTACCATTTCAAAACATTTTTGATGGAGAAATAATGAATTAAGAGAGCTAAGAACTGTCTTAGAATTTATTGCATTTAATTAAGGGTATTTTAAAAATATGAGTAATTTATTTAGTTTTAGTTCATTAAAAATATTTATAAATATAAAGTATAAACCAGAAAAAAAACATGCTTATGCACAGACACACTTGAATTCAAAATTACTCACATATCCATGAGTCAAGTCAATTTTTTTCTATACTGATGGGAAAAAAAGAGAAAAGTAAGGACCACATATTTAATACTATTTTTAATATTTAATATAAGAGTTATTGTTAATTAATTTAGAAAAATGAAGAAAATGAAATAAGTGGGTTGATTATAAGAAATATCACATAATAATCTCCCTAAAATTATTTTATATAATAGTAGATTATATACCATTTTATAAATTAGAAAATTAATTTAGAATAAAATAAAAAACGTGGAAATAAAATGTATTTAGATATTTGTGTTATTATTACTTTATGCTTGACGTTGACTAGAGCGGGGCACACATGGAAAAAACGAAAAAGGAGGAGAAAGAACAAAAAACCAACTAATAGAACTCAGGCACAAGGATTACGGTTTTCTGGGGGTTACAATAAAACAAAATCATTATCCAAGGGGACATGATTTAGCAATTTTTTTCCTTGTTTTGCAAAGGTAAAGTGAAATCTTGAGAGTAAAATCCTAAAGAAATAAAATAAAAAAACCTAATCAATTTCTGTATGTTATCGGCAATGGAAGATGATTAATGCTCTCTTTTTTACATAAAAATCATTGTAGTTAATATTGCACATCCCCCCATTGTAAATTCTCCAAATTCACTATGCAATCACTACAAAAAAATTGACTTTCAGTGGTGACTTTTGTCGCCGCTGAAAGTATAAAAGTCGCCGCAGAAAGTCTTTCAGCGGCGACAAAAGAGTCGCCGCTGAAAGTATCGTCGCTGAAGGTTTTAGCGGCGACAAAAAATGTCGCCGCTGAAGATACCGTTCAGCGGCGACAAAAAAGGTTTTCAGCGGCGACAAAAGAGTCGCCACCAAAGGCTAAAAAGTTACACTTTTAGACCGTATGTATTGCATGCGGTCTAAAAAGTTCCTTTTTTAAAAAAAAAATCATTTTGCTGCCTAGATCCGTCGCTCTCTGTCATTGCTCTCCATCATCACCGATGATGAGGAGCTTTCCACCTTCACATCGGCTTCCCTGGCTACTGGCGAAGCATCCTTCAAACATCGACTTCCCCTATTTCTGCAGATCATCCAAGGGTAGTGGCTTGTTGATATCGTCGAGGGTGGCAAAGGACAAATCGCCGATCTTCATAGCCATGGTTGCACTCTCCAAGATCTGCCTGTCAATCCTCAAGATCTTCAAGATTAGCTTGCATTCAGTTAGAAGAAGCCATGGCAGCTGCTCCAAACGAAGCTCAGCATCCCTCTTCCTCGCTTGCTCACGTTTCAGTTATTCTTCTCTTTCTGCTTCCTCTTCATCGCGCCATAATCAATCAAATGTCTGCCAAAACCAATTACAGACAAAAATGCTTATCTTAGATGGAAGAAGGGAAAGATGAAGATGAAATTTAGAAGCCATAAATAGTGGACGAGGCAAAATTCATCAAGGCAAGACGTGAAGTCCATAAGTCAGAATCCATGGAAGGATCGAGGTGGATGAACGTTATTATGTATAAAAAGGATAAAAAAAATCAGAAATTAAATCACCTCCTGTGATACAAAGCAAACAATCATCCCCAACAAAAAGAAAACAGAAATTTGGTCGGAATATTAGAGCTAATTACATAGAGACAAAAGAGGTAGACTGCGTCAGGTGGTTTTACGTCGATACTTTGAAGTAATTTATTTGTGGAATTGAGTTTTCATGAGGATTTGGGTTGCTTTGTTCTAAGCTTTAAAAATGTCGATCGAGGTCTTTGGGAGAAAAAGTCGGAAATGCGTTTAGATTTAGACAACACCTGAGCGCGCTGTTTAAATTTTAAATTTTGAAAACTCTTTTTAAACCGCACCTAAGAGGTGCGGTTTAAAAAGTGCCTCTTTTAAACCGCACCTAAGAGGTGCGGTTTAAAAAGTGCATCTTTTAGACCGCACCTCTGAGGTGCGGTCTAAAAAGTGTTTATGCGGTCTAAAAGATTGGCCTTTAAGAGGTGCGGTTTAAAAAGTGCATCTTTTAGACCGCACCTGTTGGGTGCGGTTTAAAAAGTGCATCTTTTAGACCGCACCTGTTAGGTGCGGTCTAAAAGATATTCTTTCTAGACCGCACCTTTGAGCTGCGGTCTAAAAGAGGTACTTTTTAAACCTCACCTCTTAGGTGCGGTCTAAATAACTTAAAATTTGTATTCTTATTTACAAAAATGTCACCGGTCATTTTTTTAAACCTTATCCTCTAAATGCGGTCTAAAAAGGGCGGTCTAAATAAGCATTTTTCTACTAGTGAAAAAGTCGCCGCTGAAAGATAAGTTTTGTCGCTGCTGAAGGGTACCTTAGCGGTAACTTTTTTTGTCGCCGCTGAAAGTCGTCGCTGAAAGTCTGTTTTTTTGTAGTGAATGCATGTACCCCTGACCTATACAACAAACACTACAAAAAAAATTGGGCTACTGAATTGGGCTCGAGGCCCATTTTTTTAAAAGAAATTTAAAAAAAGAATGACAGAAAGAAAATTAATTGGACGCATTTTACTTTTTGCACATTCTAGATATCATAATCTTTTTCTTATTTATCAGCGTGGTACAACTATTGGGGCATACTTCAAAATCAAATTAATTAATTGTACTTTTTGAATAAGTATTGAAACTTTTTGAAGAGATTTTTTGTTTTAAAATTGAAATAGAAAAACATCTCCACTGATATGATGTCAGAAAAGGACCTACTGTTGCAAAAATGGTAATTTTTTTTTTTTATTAAAAAGAGAACATGAAGTGAAAAGGGGGAATGAAATGAATGTTTGAAAATTCTGTTTTATGTGATTAAAATGGAATAGAATAACGAATTTTTGTTTGGATGGTGATAATAAAGCAAAATCAGAAAAGCGTTGAATAAGAATGGGAGAGGGCAAGTTGGCTATTCTGATCACTATTTTTCAGATGAGCCATCTTGCATTTGTTCCTGTTCATTGTCCTCAATCCAAAAATTATGCAAATTCTAAGTGGTCTATGGTGAAACTTAATGCTTGAGCTAACCAAATTTTTGTTGTTTTGTTGAAGTCCTACCTAAGTTTCTTTTGCTTCTCTCACAAATTCAAATTATTGCTTAATATTCCTTCTTGTTGTGCATTGATCTTTTGGTTGTTCAGTTGAACTTTAATTGATATAACACAAAAACTGTCAGATATTATGATTACGAAGCCATTTAATATTTTATTGGGGAGTTAGAATTAGATAAGAATATCAAATGAAGTTAGATCCAACTAATAAGAATGTCACTCATAACTCAAATTTAAATTAAGAATCTTGTTGGTGAATGGTTGTAACTATTTCTTTGTGCGTTTTTGGAGTATGAACGCATGAACGAATCTTGTTAAATGACAAACTCCTAAAACTCAACTTATATAATTTTGTTAAAGAAAATTAAAAAAAGAATACTTTTTGCACATTCTATTTAAATTCAAAATCTTTTTTTTTAATCAGCATGGTATTACTATTGAGGCATACTTTAAACTAATAAATTGTACTTTTTTGAATAAATATTAAAACTTTTTGAAGATTTTTTTTCGAAATAGAAATTAAAAAAAACCATCTCCACCGATATAATGTTAGAAACAGACCTACTGTTGCAAAAAGGGTTTTTTTTTTTAATTTAAAAGACAACATGAAGTGAAAGGGGGAATAAAATGAAATGAATGTTTAAAAATTCATAAAAATATGAGAGGGCAATTTGGATATTCCTGTTCGTTGTCCTCAATCCAAAAGCTGGTCATAATGAATCATTAATTATCACCTATTCTTCTCTCTATGCTGTTCTACGTGGTGCTTGGATGAACTTGAGGA
This sequence comes from Vachellia collinsii, assembly GCA_006871305.1. Lineage (NCBI taxonomy): Eukaryota > Viridiplantae > Streptophyta > Magnoliopsida > Fabales > Fabaceae > Vachellia > Vachellia collinsii. The sequence continues at coordinate 9,984 of QFDD01004376.1, read as the reverse complement.
GATTCTTGAATCCCCAAAAAAATTCGGTGGACAAGTTTTTCCTGTCTTCTATGGTGTTGATCCATCCGATGTAAGATATCAAAGAATAAGTTTCGGAAAAGCTTTAGCCAAACATGGACAGAGATTCGGAAAAAGCAGATGCAAGGTTCAGAAATAGAGAGACGCTTTGTCATAAGTCAGCAATATATCAGGCTGGGACACCAGGAGTCGGTAAGTCTCTCTCTTTTCCAATTATATAAATATCAAGTAGCGATCTAACTCAAGAAGTCGCATCCAAAGTTCACTTAGTTACTGCACAGAATTCACATGCATGCTTTTTTCAATTATATGTATGCTCCTCCTCCGTTTCATTGGTTTTCTTTATTTATAAATATAAGATGTGAATTCATTTTGATTTTCGCATTTATAGTTTTTTCCTTAAATTCTCTGATACTGATTTTACATGTTAAAAAGATTTTTCTATTAAGATGTTAGTTTTCATTGCAATTATAGTTTTCTCACTAAAGCACTCTTTACCATATTCAAATATGGATTACATGTACCAACGCTCTCCCTCTTCCTTTAGTCAGATCTAAGCCTTACATATACCATGATTTATAAAAATAGATTCGTAGTTCCAGCATAGCAAGAATTTATCTTATATCTATATATATATATATATATTTAAAATGAAGGGAATATACGATTGGCCTGTGCGGAGTACCAAAACGAAGTTGAAACATTAAATGTCATGAGAAGCTGATGTCTAGTTAAAACCCGATGGAGTAGCCACATGGCAATAAGGAAGGTAAAATTGAGGCTCTGGTTTGTCTTTTTTTTTTTTTAAATTGTAGGAAAGAAATAAAATAAAGAAGGCGACGAAGCATACAAAATGGGGCAAAGGTGAGTGAATCATAGAGATTGTTATGAATGAAGGAGAAAGGGAATGGTTAATAATATGTATAATTAATGCAAAGGCAATAAATTGTTGCTTTGCATGCCACTCTACCATATGTCATATGATCAACTTTATTCCTGATATTGCCCCCCAAAAGAAAAAAATTACATTCCGGATGAATCAATTGTTGCTCTCTCCTTATCCTATTTCATATTGTTCTCTCCAATTCTCCAACTCCCTATAAGCTTTCATTTTTCAGTCACAACGCACAAGTCATTGCTTTTTCTTGTTAGATAGCCATTAAGGAATCACTTTTACTCTGCTGGGTTAATGGCTGTCATTTTCAGTCTTGTGAGCTTCGTCTATTGTGAAACTTAAATGTTTGTATATGTTTCTCTTTCCACTTGTGTTTGATGTACTTTTATAGCTGTCAAAGTGGATTGTTGTTGCTATTGTGTGTATCTGTGTATGTGTGTGAATGTGTGTCTTATGGATGAAAAATCCTGTGGTATGCCAAAAAAGAGTTGACAACCGGCTGAGGCATAAGCATATTGAATCTTCTATAATAATCAACTTTCTTTTTATTAATATTTTCTTGGAAACTTTTTGTTAATATTTATTTTATTAATTTTGATATTGGTTGCTATTACATGTAAAGCTGTATAATTTGGTGCAGTACATAGGCTTTTGGCTGAAGATTTACCATTTGGAAGTGTGGCAAAACAGCAAGGATGTCAAGTGGACCAACACACTGGTGTTATGAGTGTGGACATCCGATTGCGCTTGAAGGGCGAGAAGTCATTTGGCTTTACTGTCAAGAAGTCTTTGTGCAAGAGCTTAACGAGAGGCATGAGTTTCAACCATATAACGCCCTCGAAGATGGCTGGGCAATACCCCCAACGTTGATGTCAGACAAAGGTCTGATGCCACACTAGTTCCTCAATCGAGTCAGGATTTTTTCAATTCTGGCCCTTCTTTCGTATTTCATGGTACAGGAGGGGAACCTAGGCCTATTGATTCGTTTTTTCACTGATGGCTCCTGGACTGGAATCATTTATTCAACAGCTGACCATGAATGATCATAGAGGTCCTCCTCCAGCCCCACATTCCTCAATTGATGCAATGCCTACGGTTAACATCAAACGAGCGCATCTTCGCCCAGATTCACACTGTCCATTATGTCAAAAAAAAATTGAGCTAGGTTCTGAAGCTAGGCAAATGCCCTGTATCACTCAAACTGTATTGTTCCTTGGTTGGTTAGGCAGAACTCTTGTCCTGTTTGCCTTGTTGAGTGGACCTCCAGGACGGGGTAGTTCCCGAGGTGGAAGGAATGTGAGTGGCAGCAGTAAACTTGATAGCTCAAGGAGACAGAACCAAGGAAGGTGGAATCCACAATCAACTTGGTGGCCATTTTGATCTTCAAGTTTAAACACCAGTCATTATGGTGAGACCTGTGTGTGTGTGTAAGCAGCTCTTCTACAACTCATGACCACAATAAGGGGATGGGTAGTACAGGATTGTCATTTAATTTGATCACTAATATGCGGCAGGATAGGTAAAGTCTACCTGTCAATAATGTTCTTGATCAATGATATGGAAAATGACCTGAAAAACTATTGTCCTTTTAGTTTTTTTAATGTGGATATGCTTATATATGAAGTTAATTAAAATATGTTACAGATGAGTGAAATGATTCGATGTTAGACTTAATGGATTGTTTCAATGGATGCAAACTTCATTGGGAAGATGACCATCGGTCACTTTGGTTATTGTCATTATGAAGTAGCTTGGCTGAACTAGTGAACATATGCAAATGGTATCCATGCTGTTCTTGGAGAATTATGATTGAGCTAACCAAATTTTTGTTATTTTGTTGAAGTCGTACCTAAATTTCTTTTACTTTCTGACAAATTCAAATTTTATTGCTCAACTAATCCTTTGTGTTATTCGTTCTTTTGGTTGTTTAGATGAACTTTAACCAACGTGTATTAAAGAAATTTTTTAGTACGTATGTGAAATGAAAATATGTCTTTCATCTATTAAATGAGTGAAAGGTCTGAAGTTTCCTTTTTTTTGTTGGGGAGGGGGGGGAGGCAATGGTAATTTTGATACAACTAAAAAAACTGTCAGCTATTATGATTAAAAGGCAATTTAATTTTTTAGTCAGGAGTAAGAATTAGAAAAGAATGTCAAATGAAGTTAGATCCAGTTAATATGAATTTAACTGGCAACTCAAGTTTAAATTAATAATCTTTTTGGTGAATGATTGTAAAAATTTCTTTAAGCATTTTTAGAGTATGAATGCGTGAAATAGAATAATGAATTTTCGTTTGGATGGTCATTATAAAGAAAAATCAGAAAAGGAATTATAAGTAAATATAATGGTTAAAATCATAAAAGGGTTTATAAGAATGGGAGAGGGTAATTTGGATATTCTGAACATTATTTTTCAGATGAGCCATCCTGCACTGATTCCTGTTCATTGTCTTCAATCCAAAAGCTACTCATAATGAGTCACTATTGTCACTTATTCTTCTCCCCTTACCTGTGTCTTGCATCAGAGACTGTTCATACAGCTTAACAATGAAAGCACAAAGATCGGGCGAAGCTTGACCACATCATCAACGTGTGATTGGGTAGCGAGCTGCTTCAAATCACTACTGTGATTATTAGTGCACCTCTCTTGTAGTATCTCTTCTTTACATATCACTCTCCACCCACATCCCATCATTGTAAATACCCCAAAACCGCAGTACATAGAAAGTTTGATGTGAAGGGAATAGTTGTTATTACGACCTTCTAGGTGCTGCCAACATGTTTTCTCGTTTAATTCCAACACCATCATGCACAGCCTACCACTACCAAACATTAGGTTAGTAGTATGCGCCCACTCTTTGAATATATAATCATCATCATCTTCTGCAGCTTTACTAGTCCAACTAATATCCAAACTTCCAAAACCTGAGATGGGGAAGCATACAACAATTCTGGACCATTCATTATCACGCAAACGTGGAGGTATCTCCACTTCTATCACATACTCCCTTCTATTCTCATCCATATGCTGAGGATAGTATTCTTTATTTGGAAACCATGATGGTATTTCCCTTCCCGTAATAAATGCACAGAAATCCTTCAGGGGAACAACCAATTCTGCCTGACTACTCTTAATATCATTTAGCTCCAATGAAGGGACAACATCATCAGAGATTGCATATTTAGTTCGCCCACGATGCTGAAATTAAATATGGTCATGGTATGTATCTGCATTAAAAAAAATATGCACATAAATCATTAAACAGGTTCGTGAAGCCAAAAAACTTACCTCATGGTCAAGTGAAGCAACTAAATCCCATAACTCTCCATCTGATGATAAAGCTTCCATTGATTCACAATTGACTGCATCTAATCTAACTAACCATGGTGGAAGCCTTGGCAATGACTTTAGCCCGTGGCAATCATTTAATGAAAGAAATAGAAGTCGAGAAAGATTGGAGAAGCAACCGGTGGGTAGATTAACAAAATCATTACCACTTAGATCCAACACAATGAGCGATGGTAAACTGCCAAAATCATCAGGAATTGATCTATCATTTAAGCCACACCTACTTAAATGTAACTCCACTAACGACATTATTTTCAAGCTAACTATGTCAATCTTTCTCAAACCAAGAATTTGGCGACCTACATCAATCTTTCTCAAGCCAAGAATTTGGTGAATGTCAATCTTCAACACCTTGTCATCGAGTGAATCAGAAACTGTAGTTATAGCAATACCACTCACATTGAGATATGATAATTTTTTCATACCTTCCCCAAACTTTGGCAGAAATGCAACTTTATAACACTCACAAAGATCTAACTTCATCAAAGAATTTGTTTTGAGTTCTGTTGGTAGGGTTTCAAGATCAAAACAACCATGCAAGTCCACCTCAACAAGCTTTGTCAACTTTCCAAGCGAAGGATGAACCTTGACAAGGGATGGGCAGCTACAAAGATATAAATGTTCTAAATATGGAACTTCTGAGAAATCCGGAGTTTCGGTCAAATCTTTACAAAAGCTTAGGTCGATATATTTCAACATTTTCATAGACTGGTCAAATAAAAAATTATAGAGTCAGTCTTACTAAATCATGTATCTATAAAACATGAATACAATGATATATTTGAAAGATAAAAAATGATGCATGAAGTATCAAACTCACCTGCCTACCATTCCAAAGTTGCTTTATTTTGCTATAATGCATTTCAATTTGAACAAGTTTATCCAATGGAGTTTTGAGTGGAAGAGCTTCCAAAGGAAATGATTTCCAACAAACAACTTTTAGTGCACCAGAAAGTTCAAATCCCGTTGGTAAGATGAGCTGATAAAGATTGTCATACATTGTACATTTGGGTATGAGGAGTAATCTAATGTTACCCATCTTTGAAAAGGCTTCAGGATATACTTCTATTTGGCCCTTGCGCTCATAATCATATGGCATAACAATAGCTTGTATTGCCTCAGATCCCTAATAAAAATGACATTTTGCAGAAAAAAACATATGAGAATGGCAAGGAAGTAAAGGATATTAAAAGCATTAAATGTATGTCAACGAAATGAGATATATATTTAGATAAGCACTCACCTTGTTATTTTCCAATACTTCTTTAATGTCCTCAAACTTCCACAACCTACTACGCTTGCCTACATTAAGAGATTCTTGATGAACTATATACTTACCAAAGTCTTCAAGTAAATCATGCATATCAAATCTGCCATTTTTCATTTCAACTAGTAAAGCTTTTTCAATCAAGACCTTTATTCCAATTGTCGGGTGAAGATCACAACTTTCCAATATACGAGACACTCTTTCTTTTGGCCAACCCTTGAAAAAACAAGCAATATCTAAAAATATTGTCTTTTCTTCATCATTTAATCCATCATAACTTATTTTCAGTATTTGAAGAATATGGTGATCTGGAGTTTGCTTCAACCTACCTAGAGTATCTTTCCACTCAACTTTACTTCTTCCGCAAAGAAAAGAACCCAAAACTTCAAGTGCCAAAGGTAGGCCTCCTGCATACTTAACCACAGATTCAGACAACTCCAAATAATCCTTTTCGGGATGATTTTTGTTGAATGCTTTAATAGAAAAGAGATGAAGCGATTCATCCTTCTTCATCATTTTCATTTCATATATTCTCTGCACTTTACAAGCGGTAAGCAAGTGGCTATCTCTTGTTGTAATAATTAATCTACTTCCGGGACCAAACCACTTTGGATCTCGAGCCAAATTTTGAATTTGATTCATATGATCGACATCATCAAGGACAAGAAGAACTTTTTTTCTGGAAAAAAATTTCTGTAATATCTTCTTCCCTTCATATGCATCATCAATCCTCACTTTGTTTGCTTTGAGAGGAAGCAAAAGCTTTCTTTGCAAAGAAACTATACCTTCTTTTTGTGAAGCTTCTCTAACATTAGAAAGAAAGCAACACGCTTCAAATTTATCAGAAATTTTTTTATAAACAGCCCTAGCAAGAGTCGTTTTACCGATACCGCCCATGCCCCATATCCCTGTAAAATGAACCTCATTCGACCCAATCTCCATATATGACATCACATCAGCCACTCTTAACTCAAGCCCAACTAGATTTTCATGACAAGATGGAAATTTAGAACATATATGGTTCAATACCTCTCCAACTATATTTTTGATGAGATCCGCTTCATGCCTAAAAAAACAAAAAAAAAAAAAATTAATATTGTTTAACATGGTTCACAGATTTATAGTTGAAATAAAATAATGATGAAAAATATGCCGTTTGGTGAATATTGTTTACTAAAGCTAGAGCACATTCTTTTTGATATTATCGAATTTGGAAGATTTGTTATAATCGATCTAAACCAAAATAAAAGACAAGAAAATACAGAAGCTAACTAATAAATGTTGAAAATATGATTAAATCATTTTCAAAGGAAAACCTACCAACCCCTGGTGTCCCAGCCGGATAAGTTGCTAATTTCATATAAAGCATTTCTCCAATTCTGCACTTTGTCCCTGTTTTCTCTGAACCGCTCGTCATGTTTGGCTAATGCTTCTCCAAAATTTTTTCTGTGACGCCTCACATCAGATGGATCTATATCATAGAATATTGGAAAAACTCGTTGACCCAACTTACTCCTACATTCAAGAATCATTTGAAGCTCATCCAAACACCATGTAGAGTTTGCATAATTTCCAGAGAGAACAACAACTGCACATAGAGAATCCTTAATTGCTTGAAGGATTCGTTGGGATAAAACTTCTCCTGTCTCTATTCCTTCCTCATCCCTGAAAGCTTTGATCCCACCTCTGCTCAAAGCAGCATACAAGTGATCTGTAAACTTCAAGCGAGTGTCTTTCCCTGCAAAACTCAAGAAAACGTCATATTTCCATGATTGAGGAGTTGAATTAAAGGCATCAGAGCTGGAAGAAGATTCTCCTCGGTCACCATATGCCATTTGCAGGTTGTTCGATCTTTTCGTTTTGTCCGAAGTTTAATCTGCAACAGCATAATCATATCAGTAATGGCCCGGAAAACACGGAAAGGAATCATTGGTATGGAATTAAAATTCATGGGTAAAATGAAGGAAAATTCTTAGGATGTCTATAAAACTCGTTGTACAATGATCAATACCGTTATGATAGTTGTTTAAGCAATCTTGCTCCCTTCTCGACAGTCACGTCCGTGATCTCTGAAGTCGCTGAACAACATATCTTCGTTTAATTTACAAATCCATATAAACTAGACATATCTCTGTGCGAGAAAACAAAAGTAAAAAGAAGAAAAGAAAAATCTTTATCAACAAATTTACTTGGACTTTATCCCAACCTTTCGATAATGGTGAAGATGTTGGAGAGAGAAAAGTGGATTCCAGGTTACATTGTTGCTTTTCTTTATGTGTGAAGTTAACTTTGTCTTTACACGGAAAAAAATCCGGGAAGTGGGGAGAAAATGCAGATTAGCCACCTTTCAAAATTTAATTCTGGACAGTTCAAATCTATTTTTTTTTAAAACTAATAATTTTTTTATAAAAAAATTGTTATTTGAAAGTATAATGATTAAAAGATAAATTTTATTTTAGATTTTATATCCATTTAAATAAGTTTTTCATAAAAATAAAAATTAAAAAAAAAAAATATTTAAACTACTTAAATTAAATCTGAATAGTTCAAATCTACACGTTAAATTAGTTTTGAAAATGCAAGGTTTCATCGAGGAAAGCAGCGCCCCAGAATCAATCCTCAAAAAGAAGAAAAGAAAAGGCCAACTGATAAAGCGACAAGACAAGATTGGAGTCCAGATTCAAAAATAAATCAAAGTTGGTAAATATGCCAAAGGCATGGTCGTGGGTATATAATTTTCTTACATTGCCAACTTGGCGTTTATTAAAACTACTTAGAAACAGAAAATTCATAATCCCTTTCATCTAACCTATTGATAAATTTTCTCTCCAATCAATGACTTCGGAACATTATCTCTATGTTTGCATTGGTCACAAAAAGCTTTTCTCAGTGCATAATAAAGTTCACTCCAGGTGAGAAATTTCTTATGGTCAAGGTCTTCCTCCAAGTTGATTTTTTTTTTTTTTTGCCAACCATGTTGAAGTTAATTAATTAATAATGACATGTGTCTTTTTCTTAAATGTGGCATATTTCAATTAATATTTTTTTTCTACACATCTCTCGACAACTATCAACCCTCCTCACCCTTATCACTTGAACTAGTTTAAACTCGGGGAATTTTCTTTGAGAGTGAAATTAAAGAAATAATACCTCTTATCAAAAGGGGGAGGAAGCCTCTTGAAATTTATAATAACCTCAATTATTGTACAAAGTTTCCTAATGTGTGCGAGGGTCATGACATGAAAGCTAAGTAATTTAAAGATGCATAATTGAGAATTGGAGTTATTCGCATAGAATTACAATTTTACAGGAATTTATTATTAATTTTTAAGAATTAAGAACGTTATTAAATTTCTCTGTTTGTTTGTAATATCGATACATTAATTATATGTTATGGGCTGAGATCTTCTATTGCTATTTGGTATCAATTTCTTCAGTATCACTACCTATATATTTACTATTTTATTAAACATTCCCGTACGTAATGCATGAGGTATTTTTTTCTCAATATTAAATGAATTGCTCTGTTTCTTGGTCTAGAATATATAGCACTATGCTATTCTTGTCCGGAAGGAGAAATCCACTATCAGCTTGGTCGCCATTCTTCTTATTGGAGAATTATGGTTGGGACTAACCAAATTTTTGGTGTTTTGTTGAAGTCCTACCTAAAACCTTGGATGCTTTCTAAATTTGTTTTACTTTCCTTGCAAATTCAAACTATTACTTAACTAATCCCTCATATCGTTCGTTCCATTGATTGTTTAGATGAAATTTAAGCCCTCTAAATTAAATAAATTTCTTGGAATGTGAAATGAAAATAGTCTTTCAACTATGAATTTAAATGATTGTGAGGCCCGATGTTAGAATAAACAATGTTAAAATTGATAAAACTAAACATCATATCGCCCAAAGGAAACTGTCACCTATTATGTTTTTTGCCTCTGGAAACACCCTTTTTCTTTTTATGAAGGAGTGAGATTTAGAAAAGAATGTCAACAAAGGATAGGCAGATCAGGTCTGGTTCATTCAAGAACAGAGCATTTGCTAGGTGAGCAAATACATAACAGTGCATATATTTATAGTGCTATATATGTCATCCAAATCATTTGAATTGGCTTACCATCGCTTGTGGAACTTGTACTTCATGGCTTCAGCATATAACTTGTGAATGGTTCTGAAAGTTTTCCATGAGCAGCCGTCGTAAAAAGTCATTAGTCTCGCATCTTATTTATGAAAATACCACCGACAGCACGCTCTATACCATCTATGCAACAATCTGTGTTAAAGGTCCGTCGTAGAAATGTTTTTTATTTTGTGGGTATCAGGGAATCATCACTAACTAACAAAGCTAACAAGTAGCTTAAATTTTACCAAAATAAACTGGTATTCCTCCAGTTCAGAATGTAATATATAATTAGAAAGTTGATCTTGGTCATTAAAGTATGACTTATTTCT